>JAPTYR010000009.1:16632995-16651887 GCA_029814505.1 Siphamia roseigaster | reverse complement strand
TGTGATATTATCGTTATCGTGGGCAAAATATCGCCATAGTATCGTATCGTGAGGTATCTGGTGATACCCAGCCCTACTAAAAAATGAGAGGGGTGAGTGAAACCTCATGGTGCAGTGCAATCTTTGTCTGCCAGCAGCCAACCTACGATCTGCCTCCAAAGACTCCACCTCCAATCTGAAGAAACACCTTAAAGTAAGTTATCTGTTTTAACTGTGTCCATCGCGTGTACTTTTGCTTTTTGTGCACTATTTGAAAATGTCATGTTATGTTTATATTAGGGGTGTGTTCAAAATATCGATACGGGGATACATTGTCGCGGGGCTCTTCAGGATACACATATCAATACGGAGGTGTCAGTATCGAAATTTCATGTGCAACAAATAATATGTTTTTATCAAGTTTGTGAAACGGCATCAAACATTTGCTTCTTTCTATGCAATGCACATTTGGACCACACACTGTTGTAGTGCTGTAGGCCACAGTGCTGCTAACAGTTGAAGAAGAAAAACACATCCGCAAGGCATTCTGTGAAAACACGGCATGGATGAAGAGAAGATATTTTCTGCCCCCGCCAAATTAAAATCAGAAATATGGCAAAACTCCGGATTCACGAAACAAGAAGGACATGTGGACCTGGACATGACACATGCTGTTTGCAGACACTGTCAGAGCAAAGTTAAATACTGCGGAAATACAACAAAGCTTCACCTCCACATGAGGTCATTATTTAATTTACTTTATTTACTGATTGTTAAAGCCATGTTTTAAGTTTTAAGTTTACTATAAGTTTATCAGTTTATCAAAAGCCATCTTAATCTTGCACTTCAGCCTTGTTAAGGTCATGTTTTACGTTTACCTTGTGAAGACTGAATACAGTGTTTAATATGAAATACAGTGCAATTGTTGCTCTCTACAGCAAAATAAAAACAAGGGCAACAAGTTGCCACCAATATCCCACGCCAAAGTACAGTGACCCCAAAAGGCACAACAAGACCACATGAGGAATGTTTCTGCCTAATATCGTCCCAATCCTCCCAGTAGATGCAGAGATATGGCCCGGAAAAGATACTGGAACGCACAGACGGACAGACAGATGGACAAGGTGCCGCCAATACCCCACGTCCTCACTTAGTTAGGTGTGGGATAAAAACCCAAAACATCTTACCAGTAGTAAAACTATCAGCTCAGGTAGTTTTTCTACCCATAATCCCTAATCATTCTGCAAACTAATGGCTTTAAGATGACCTTTATAGTTATAAAAATAAGATAAACACATTTTAACAGCATAATATATTTATTCTTTTATGAAACACTATCAAAGCTGAACATTATATTCACTCACAAAAAAAAAAAAAATCACACTGTACTGGATGTATCACATAACACACGTTTCCAAGAGTCTAAATAAATAAAGATGGCATTGTCATGCATTTAACCACAAAACATTGCCTCCAAACAAAAGCCAGGATCCACATTATCACCACCACACAGTTTCTAATCTAACAACACTGCTAAGGACCAAATATGTTCCCACTCACAGCTGTCCACCCATTAATTCATAAAGACTACATCTACTTTATGGCTCGGCTCCTGTTTCTTTCCAGTTCCTTACTCAGGAAAAGGAAGTGTGCTTTTACTACCATGTACCTAATGTTATTTCTATACATTTCTCTGTAGCTGTCACTATATTGTAAACTAGATCAAAGATGTGCAAAGCCCTACCATTTACATTAGGGACATGAGACTTCTATAGGAACTGTATCTACATTTAAGGGTAAACATGTAATTCTCTTGAAGTTATCATTGTTCAAACTTCATATTTCACACCTGTAGACCTGTGATGGAAACACAGATCCAGTTTCTCTAACGTCTATTTTCTTTCTTCTTTTAGAGAAGTCAAATCCAATCTGCAAAATCCTACATACAGCATTCACAGATGCGAAAGTTTCAGAAGAAACGTGTCGCATACTTCCATTTTTTTAACACTATATTTTGATCAGGTGCCTCGATCACACTTAGGCTTAACGCATGTTCGTCAGAGTTATAAGGGGTGAGATTAAATTAGAAGCTGTGATTAGAGAAGGAGGTAAATGCTACAGCACTGAGGATGAACTCAAATGATCTCCAGTCTTGATAGCTAATGCCAGTGTGGCCACTGTATGTGAGGCAAGATGAAGATCTGATGGGTAAAGGCAACATGGGTCATTTCTCTATTGGTCCGTGAGGGTTGGAAGGGTTGGTCTATGAAGTCACCATATTGCTCTTACCGATCAAAAACAGAGCTACAGGACTGGAGGTGGTACGAAGTGAAACTGAATGTTGGATGAGGTTTCAGCGTGTGACAGCTCCTACGGCTCATCCTGAAGAAACCACACCTCGTTACGGCGTCCGTAAGGCTTGATGGGATCATAGCTACAGCAGAAGTACTGTTTGCGCTGAAAGGGGGCCGTCTCACCCAAGGTACGGGTCAGACGCAAGGCCTCTGCTCGGTACTCAGTCTCCCCTGCAAAACCTCCAAACTGCCTGAGAACGAAAAGAGACGTGTAAATTAGAGGGATGAGTTCTGTTAGCCTAATTAGTTATATAAGGTGTAGTGTTTTTTTTCTGGTTCTGCTGTCTCACTGTTAATGCAACTGGGGTTCAGAAAGTACATTCTACACTGATATTTGAAACACAACACACCATCCAGGATAAGAAAACCTGTCGTGCATCCATGTCCAGTGGTGGAGGATCTGTTTACTAGAGTGAAAGTCACAATACCACAGAGTAAAGTGACCCTGGATGTACTGTTAACAAAACTATATAAGAAATCATACAAGGCAAATATGATCTGCAATATGATCCAAAGTAAATTCTTGGTTTCTTTTAGTTTTCTATTAATAATATGAATCTGCAAAGAAATCTGGGAATTTAAGTCATTTTTTACAAGTGATTTCTAACAGATGGACATTTTTTTTTTTTTACTTAATTAGAAATTGGAATCTGGAAATGAGGACCTAAGTCAGTGGTTTCCAAGTTCTTTTGAGCTCAAAAGAGTAAAATGTGAAAAAAAAATTATTATGTAGGATATACCATAACATATACATTTTTTTTTTAGTTTTTTTGAAAATTAATCCACATCAGAATATTTAAATGTTGATTTTATATATAAGGTAAGATGTAAAAGAAATGAAGACTGAACCTGTCTTCACTCAAGTAATCAGAAATATGACAAAATTGACAGAAATGAACAAAAATAAAGAAAATCACAAAATAATAACGAAGATTTGAACAGAATAAACAATTAAAATCTACAAAAAGTGGACAGAGATTAACAGAAGCATGGAAACTCAGAAAATAAAATTGTAAAAAAAATTGTATAGAATCCAACAAAAAAATATTCACTAATCCATTTTGCATTAACATTCTGCCAATACAGATACTTGTAAAAATATCCTTTTGGAGCCGATTCATCTGTCACTCACGATGTGAATAATTTATTTAGTATTGATTAATTAATTAATTATTTAATATCATGTAGTGACAATTTGAAAACAGAAATACAAATAAATGATAGTCAAAAAATAAAAACAAAATAAAATGGTAACATAAAACTACTATGTCTTAAGCCTCAAAATTTACATGAAGGAAAAGAAGTAGGAAGAAGAAAAATCTTATCTCGTCCCACCCCTTCAAACATTTTCATAAAGGCTCTTTGCTACAACCCACTAGAGATACTCAGTTCCAAAAACTAAACAGGTCAAATGGGGTATCTGCAGCTACTGTTGGTGTCCAGAAGTGGTAAAAGTACTCACATTCTGTACTTAAGTAGAAGTACAGCTACTTGTGTGGGGAAAAAAAATACTCTAGTAAAAGTAGAAGTACTGATTCAACTCCTTTACTTAAGTAAAAGTAAATAAGTACAACTTCTCATCTGTAATAAAAAAAATAAAAAAAAATAAAAACAATTTTTTTTTTTTGCCATGAATGAAATAATACTTATTGAAACGGGAAAAATCATTAAAGTCTCAAAAGCTTCCAAAAATAAAGCGTGTAGATAATGTGTTTGATTGGGTCACAGTACTCAGTTTTGTGAGTATGGACAGGGAATTATAGGAAAAAAAAGTCACAATTGAGATAAAAAGTCATCATTATGAGATAAAAAGGTCATAAATATGAAATTAAAAAAAGGCAAAATTCTGAGATAAAAAGTCACAATCATGAGATAAAAGTCATAATTATGTTACAGAAAGCCACAATTTTTCCTCCTTTCTTGCTTATTTTTCGTACTGTCGCATTTGTTTAGTTTGGAGAAGTAACGAGTCTATTCTGAGAATGTAAGGAATACAAAGTACAGATATTTATGTAAAAATTTAGGGCGTAAAAGTAAAAAGTTGCCAAAAAATAAATAGTTCAGTAAAGTACAAATACCTAAAAAAAGATCTACTTAAGTACAGTAATGAAGTACTTACTGTAGTTACTTCCCACCTCTGTTTGTGTCATTGTGATGGGGGAACCAGTTCACAGGTATTAAATTTTTTTTTACATTTACTCCCTACATTTTTACATAAATATCTGTACTTTATTCTCCTTACATTCTCAGAATAGACTGGTTACTTTTTCAAACTAAACAGATATGACAGTACGAAAAATAAGTCACTTCAGAGGGAAAATCAGTGGAGGCGAGAAATATTTTTAATCATAATTATGAATTTTTATCTCAGAATTTTTACTCTTGATTTCATAATTATGCATTTATTATCTCATAGTTATGACTTTTTTTAAAAATCTCAAATTATGATTTTTTATCTCAAATATCCCATTATATTTCATCATTTTGATTCTATTTCTTCATAATTTTGCATTTCTTATCTCATATTTATGATTTTTTAATCTCATAATCATGACTTTTTATCTCAAATATGCCATTTTATCTCACAACTTTGATTCTTTTTTTCATAGTTATGCATTTATTTTTTAATTTTTACAACTTTTTATCACATAATAATGCTTTTTTAAAAATCTCATATTCATGACTTTTTAAAAAAATTATCTCATAATGATGACGTTTTATCTCAATTATGACTTTTTCTTCTATTTTCTTAAATTTCCTGTCCATACCAACAAAAGTACCATGACCTGATCAAATGCATTTTCTACACAGTAACTCACTTTTAAGTAATTTATTTTTGGAAACTTTGAAACTTTTCGGTTTGTCTTGGTTAAATAAGTGCAAAAAAAATGCAGTTTTACTTTATACTTTATTAAAATTGAGAAGTTGTACTTTTTTTTTTTTTTTTTTTTTACTTATGTAAAAATGTGAATACTTTTGACACCTCTGTCTCTACATCTCAAACAACAGTTTTATGGCTGTAAGTTGAATGGTACCTACAGAGCGTAGACGGTCATGCCAGGCCGCTCTTCGATTCTGATGGAGCTGTCACTGGGGGTTGGAGGGCTCTGCTGGTAGGCGGTGGGGACGCGGATTCCCACCACCAAACGGCGAGACAAAACACCATCGTTACGTGGATAAACGGTGATAATCACAGGAGCTGCTGTACCCATTGCCTCAGCTTAGGGGTATAAGACACAGGAAAGAGGTTTCAAAACCAGGACAAATGGCAGAAAAACTACACTTTCTCATAAGAGCAGAAATGTGTTTGTTTCAGTGTTTGGATGGTGTGTGTATATGATATTGTTCAGTAAATAGCAAATAAATAATGATGATTCAACACTGAGGTCAAGTAGGTTAAAACTAAAGAAAAAAAGAATGATGTTAAATGACACTAGTTAGAGACAGTTTATTTTTAATTAAGAAATAAAATAAAGAACATATTTGAAACTGCCCTTTCAGCTGTTTTTTGTTGTTTATTTATGCCGTCTGTCATTAAATGGAGGTAGATACTCTCTTTATTCAAATACAAACTAAAGGCCTCTTTTTATTTACCAGACGTGCCATAGAATATAACACGAATAACACCATTTTGAAATGTTTGGAATCTTTTTATAAACTAAAAAAAACTCTGAAAGTCCAATGTCATTGAAAACACTGGTCTATAAGTAAAATGCGCCCAGAATAAAACTAATTAAATGTGACCACATGTGTGTTACTGATAAAGAAAACTCCAGTCTTAAATGCTGGTTGGCTGAAGTTTCCAAGATAAGTTTGGGCTCAAAATGTGAAATTCTTAGAATTAACCAGAGAATAAGGCCAAGTCCCATTACCACCACTTCCACTCATTTTTGACCCCAACACTCAGTTTTCCGGGTGCACGTGAAAGTGTAGTGTGTCCCAAAACACTCCAAAGCGAGTTGAAGTGCTGTTCACCCCTTGAAATCTCCACTTCGTATGACGTGAGGATCCGATGCCCACTTACAGGCAAGGGGAAGATTTTTTTTCCCTATAATTCTGTTCAAATCATCAGCCAGATGAAGGAAAAAATATCTAAATAGTGCAGCAGAGATGAAAGAAACACATACATTTACATATTTTATTTGTAAAACAACTTAGGCTAATCGTTTTAATGCCGTTTTAATGTGTAATAGATCGCAGTATGGTTGATAATCACAAACAGACGAGATGTTTACAGCTACTGATGTGTGAACGGTGAATACTTAAAGTAACAAAGTTTCACTTCTTTTAATAGCAGCGTCTATTGTGGTGTTTCTATTACACTGAACCGGCTGGACTCAGCTCGGTAAAGTACCTGGTCGTCATAGTGATGCGGTGCACTTCCTTGTCCTGCTCACAGTTGTTGATAAACTCACTTGTTTCGTGTTGTCTTGTCTGAATTTTTACATCGGCCACCAAATACTGAATCTCCTGGGCTGACCATGGTGTAGTTTTGGGCTGTCATCCTGTGGATTAATGTACCGATATATTTACTGTTAACTTCCGCATCTGTATTGCTGCGGACGGGTCAGAAACCCGGTGCATCAACGCTGAGGGACACCTTGTGCGTGATGACGTCACAAAGTGTTGTCCCATTTCTTTAGGGGGATATTTCAACCCCTACCCCTTGCAATTAATTTTCAAGGGGTAAGGGGAGAATTGGGATTAGGCCTATGTCTATGTCTCACTTTATTATCTATGATACAATTTAAAGGATTGGTCAGTAAGATTTAGTGGGCTCTAACAGCAAAAACCATACGTATATAAGATTCAGAATCATGATTATTTGGTGTATAACCATCTGAAGATAAGAAGCACTGGAATATCATTACCTGAGACTGAACCTTTATATCTACAAAAAGACTGGGTCCACTGTGTTCCTACAGTAAGACAGAACATACGTACTACTTCACCTATCCACATTAAGATGGATTACCAGAAAGAATATTTTACATCTGGTTCACTAAAAAGCATATAACACTGGGTTTAATCAGTGCCTTTTGTGTTTTTATCAGTCACCAGACAACAGGGAGGGTCAGATGAAGACAATTTTTGGGAGAGGCTCAATTTGTAACTTATGATTACACACTGAACATCTAATAGGATTTTTAACACTTTTTTTCTCCAAAAGACCACTCCTCTCATCGGTAAGTCATGGTTTCAAAATGGGCTTGAAAGATATGAGCAATGTGTAGAGGAATCAGTACTCACCTCTGTGTTTAGACTGTGGTCTCTAGTGGTGAAGGGCACCTGCAGTAAACTTGACCCTGATGTCAGATGTAGTGGAGATCGTAAAGAAAAACCATCAAAACGAAGCTCCGACGCGTACTGACACAGAGAAGAACAAGAGAGAAAATATTAGTAAATTATCTTATACTATGGATCAATGTGTACTTGAGATTTCAGAGATACTCATACTTTAGTCTTAAATCGATTTCTCTCAGTTTATGGTGTTGATTATCATTTTATAGGGCTGAGTTTGTGAAAAAAATTTCACTATAATTTTCCACTCACAGATAATTCAAAAATACTTTTCTTGGTGATATCATCACACCCCTTCTGGTTGTGTTCCATATGAAAAAACCAACAGATAACAATAATAAAAAGCAGCACTTATGAAGGTGCCAATGTGTATGATTCATTGCAAATAAAGAATATTAAAAATAAATAAATAAATAAAATGCCTCTAATTGCCAGTAAATGCAGAAAAATTTTCCAAAATGAAAATTTCACAAGAAACAAACAGGTTATCCTGTGTTTTATTATTTTTATCCACAGGAGGTGTCAATTCTGATTTGATATTTTTAAGCATTTTTCCAAATTTTCAGAAAGCAGGAGCTTGATTAATCACATCCATTTCATATTAATACTGTGGTCCATCAATGCATTAAAGGAGTGAAATTTTTCCCTTTTTTAAATGGAATTATGCATTTTAAAACATTAGCCAGTGGTCTACATAAACTGTAAATGCTATGCTTGGGTCTGAATTGTTCATTAATTCAACTCCACAGGTCCATCTTCAACCCTATTTCTGACTAATGACAGGAGAAGGGTCATTCTGAGCACTGACCCTTGGAATGAAAACGAGCTACTCCACACCCCACCCTTTTGAGGTTTTTGACTGTTCTGCAATTGTGTCATACTTGGAGAAATGTTCGTCAGAAGTCTTGACCTTACATGTGCAAATGTTATGATGGAACTAGTTATAGATATAACAAATTAAGCAGGAATTAAAACAGGTTGTAGAAATCCACTCCATTTTTGCCAAAATGAACAGAAAGACAGTTTTGCAGCACCTGGAGGGTTCAAATTAAAACTACATACAAATATATATATAATATATAAATAAATGAACCAAAGACCAATAAAAGTGGTTTAAGCAAAATAGGACCCATTTAAATCAATAATCAAGTCAGCAGGGTACATAAAAACTATACTACATTAATGCTCACTACTGTATTTTAAGTCTCAGACTAGACAATAAAAGTTGCAAAGTTCTGTTTTAATGTTGCCCTCTTGCGTGGAATTGTTACTTAACTTGAGATATGAACAATGTCGTAAAAAAATACATTTTACTATTGAGGTAATTCAAATTTTGCACTCGCATAGAGACAAACACATTGCCTTCACCATTGTGATTGAAGTTCATCGTAGTGCTGAAGCTTTACTTCATCTCATGGTTGTATTATGTTGTGTTTTTGTAGTTCTATTACAAGCTGTGAGATGGATGTTAAGTGCACTTAGACTGATACAGTGAGAATCTGAATGAAATGAAAGTAAGAACAGACTGGTTTCTTATAGCTGATTTGTTTCTGTTAATAGTGAACATTTCTACTCATCTTTCTGAGTTGGGTTCATTTCTCTGTTGCAGCTACAGCTCTTCTGGTTTCAGAGGCTGCTGGTTCTGGGTTTGACATTTTGATATCATAAATGTGCTTCAGATTAATCCCAAAACTACTTTACAGTACATTGCAAACATGGTTAAGTAAGACTGTTTACCACAGCTAATTCAGTTTATTGGACCATCGCAGAGCAAAATGGACCATGACAGCACAACATAGTCTGTATTATTAATGGGAGACACTGGGTAACAGAATCTCGTTTTTGGTAATGTTCGCTGGAAATGACATGGTCCTTCTTAGAGCTGCTGTGTGAAAAACTCATTTTAATCAGTTCCACTTCTACTTACGCACTGTCTGCAAATGGATTTAGGCTTTGTTTAGAAATTTACAGATTAAGGTGGCTAACATGCTTCTACGGAAAACGAAGCTTTTTTTTTTTAAATTACAGACTGTTGTGGTCTATAGGTGGATTTACCTACTTGAAGATTGTTAGTGTTCACTGTTAGAAAAATAAAAGTGATATCATAATCAAATCTGAGGCAGATGAAAATTCTCAAAGTATCCCCAAATACTACATCCTCAATTTTTTGTACTGCATGTGTATATTTTCAGTTTTTCCAGTTAAAAGAAGCTGCAAAACCAAAAATCAAGTGAAATCTGAGCACAAAATGTTTTCAAAAATCAGACAGAATATAAACAGTCAGAATATAAACAGCTACATCAGCATGACCCACCTCAACATGTAAACTATTCCAAAAATACAATATAAATCCATCAGTTAGAGGTGTGAATCTTCCTTGGCTTCACAATTCAACGATGATTGATGTTTTCAAGGCATCTTTGGGCCGAGAAATTTCCACACCTCTGCTGTCACACAGTATCGGTTTCAAAATAATTGCTTATGTCTCATAGCAGTACACATTATGATACAGATACATCCACACATACACTGATTACTTGTTATGCTATGTGTTACACAGCTGCAGAGTGATGATAGTTTAAGTTTCAAGGCTCTTATTCCTCTGAGTATTGTCTTTTGTACCACTGCTCTCCAACTGTGAAGCTTTTACTGATTCACTTCTAAAGACAGTAACATAGAAAAGGTCACTTTAGTGAAGGAGAAGTTGCCTGCTTGGCTCAGAATCCTCAGAGCACAATAGACAGAACAGAAATGTCTGGAGAAAAGTTCCTTTGGCAGTAGCATACTCAGTCGTCTGGGAAATTAATTTAACTGTTTAGGTTATGGTGCCAGTGGTAGTGGATTTGGGTGCGTAATATAATAAATTAAAAAAAAAATACGTATATAAAACAACACATACTAACTATACGAAAAACAGATATATTTTTTTTAAAATTTATAGCTAAATAAATCAGTGATTGACACATTGATATATTTTGCAAGTTCTTGGCTGACTTTCACACCCACATCCCCATGTTACTAATAACTTATCAGCCAATGGCTGATTATAAAAAGGCTATTTAACATCCCAGCATGGTTAGAAGGCACCTCCAACTGTCTGAGACACGAGAAAAGCTGAAGACCAAAACACACTGATGATTCTCCCCAAAGAATTGCAGACAAATGGCACAAAATTGGGCTCATTTTTTTCAAGAGACAGAAACTCCACCTGCACTGGAGTTTTACCTTAATGAGAAAGAAGCACAGCTGGGTATGAAGTAATCTCAAGAGCGAAAAATGCTATAATCTCACCTCAGCCTATACACTCTGACACCAAGACAGAGTAGTGTGAAGTGACAAGCAAGAAAGTGGAGAAGGTAAACTGCAGAGTCAAGAGCCTCGTCATAGTTTAAAACCTACATCATAAGAGTATAGATTAGAACTCATCAATGGTGTTATTCTCATAGGATCCTATTGGACTTCACAATCATGCTGCCTTGCAAGGTAATGAGTTGGATGGCCAAACCGGTTAGCATTTTAAAGACAATTAAGTAACATATCAGTTTCATTTGTATTAAAGCTGGAGTTACATGCCAAGACAACTTTTGCACATTGTAGGTTATTCTATTTTACAAAAAATCCAAACAAACCTGAGACTTTTTTAAGCCTGTGAGGCAGTTTGTTTTTGTTTGTAATGTCAAGTTTGTAAAGTAAATCAAGAAAGTAGTCAGACAGACAGACCGACAGACCGACCGACCACATGCCAAAGTCTCCTTGGGCAAGATACTGAACCCTAAATTGCTCCTAGTAGGTCTGGCAGCAACCACCTACTGGTGTATGAGTGTGTAAATGGGTCTATGTAAAGCACTTTGAGCACCTCAAAAGTGGAAAAGCACTATATAAATACAGTCCATTTATAATCCGAGTTCTTATTTAACAAGATGAAAATGCTATGGCAAATATTTCTATAACGTTTCAGAAATCTAAAAAGTAAAACTTTTAAAACAAATGTAATCATAAAATCTTTTTTCAAGATCAAAATTATGAATAAGTAGAGCTAAGAAAAATATACCATGACTGAGGAATATGGCTATATCTCCCACCCCTTCTATGGAGCACATCTTTGACACTTCCCAAATTCTGTCCTTGAAGCCAATACATTTTTGTATTGACATCAAAGTAAATGTAATTAACTGAATGTACTTTCAACATAAATAAAATCAGTATTACACTTGCATTTCATTAACATCAAAACTATGCTTAAATACTGACAGACACTGCCTGGAGGCATTTTCCTGCCCTGTCCTTTGCTCAAGTCCAGGCCAATAATCAATGGCAGCCAATTCGTCTGAGCAGCGAGGTCGACTCAGGCTGAGATCACCCAGGGCAGGGCCGGGTCGGCTCTGCCAGGGCAATGGCAGCAAGGCAGAGCGAGTTCTCATGACCCCTCCCCGACCTCGAGCGAATCCACCAGATTCATTCAGCAGCAGGGAAACCCTTAATCCCAGACAGTCAAAAATTATTCAATTTAGAAGAAAACACGTGGAAAACATACCCTTTGACCTCATGTGCACAGCATAAGTAATTTCCTATAAACAAAACATAGGAACCAACACTAAAACATGAATCAGGTCTCTGGACTGAGATTAGACCTGGTACCAGGGATTTTAATAAAACAGTTTTCTCTGCATTCTTCTTTCCAGCCCTCAGCCTGCAAAAAAAATCTTCCTCGTAATTAAAAAAAAAAGAGCCACGCAAGCTGGCAAGGAGAAAAGGACAAAGATTTTTCCCATGCCTTCTATGGTATGTATCTCGAGTACAAACAGGACACTATAACTTTTACATGCACACAATACTTCAGCTTCTTCCCCTTACTCAAAACAGCAATATCCCTGTAATCTATTTTCATGGCAAAACTCTTTCATTCATATTCCCATATACATACAACAAAAACACCAATGATGTATGTCCTATGACTTCAAATATTCATTCATATTTTATTCCTTCAACCACATTCTTTACTGTAACATTTGTACATATTCATAAATCTGAAAAAAAAAAAAAAAAAACAAAACACCTGTATTTCTCCTCATGACCAGAAAGGTGAGATTTTCTTTAAGGTTTGCATCTATACTCATATGAAATTCTCACTAGTAGGTTTGGCAAACAGCCATATGAAATAACCTGCAGTAAAACTAAAATCTGAACAGAGATGCATGTTCTGAATGTGCTGCATTAGCTGGTGAAGACCTAAAACCTGAGTAATATCAGCGTATCTGCTATGTCATAGCCGGAAAATATTTCATTCAGTAAAATAACTATCAAGACAGAATGTGCCATTTGTATAACCTCTATTCAATTCAGAATTGGGGTTGTAAGGGTACTTTAATACATTGGCATCATTTCATACCAATTTTAATACATTAGGAGCAAATATCATCAGTGTCAAAGCATGCAACAAATACAAACAGCTTTTTACATCTTTACTTGTTCATATTACATTGAAAAAATAAATACAATTATGACAAAATAGGTTTATTTCTTATGTGATGAATTGGTTTGAAAGCAGAAAAAGCAAATGACCTGAAAAATAACATTTGCCCAATGTACAAGGCAAGCTTTTTGTTCAGTTGCAAAATTGATATTTTAAAAATGTTATTGAGGAGCTGGATTTGGCGGCAAGATATTATATGAAATTTTCTGAGCATAAACATAAAGACTGGGAAGAAAGGAAGACTAAAAGACACTATACTCATTTCTGCTTCAAATTGAGCTTCACACAAAAATAGATACATACAGAACATACAAGACCCATTTACATTCATGTCTTTCCTTTTGCAAAAGCTGTTACCCACATTTTGTGAATGTCTTAACCTTCTCGTAATTGACAAACACCTTTATCATGCAGCAGAGGCATGCACACACTGTGTACAACCTGCCTGGAAAACCTTGTTCTTCCATCCTCTAATAAGGCGGCCTTTGTTGCTTCCCAAGAGAGCTGTGTCACAAACAGCCATTACACTGTTTGTAACCGTTACATTGCTGCTTCACAGGAAAAACCCTGCTGGCCTCCTTTCATTGTGTATATATTCTCAATGTTACTGGGAGTTAGAAAGTTATGCATCCAGATTTTTCTTGTTAAATTATCTGCACCACAAACTTCTGGATTGCCAGACATTTCTTACCTTTTTCTCTCTAATCACCAAGCAACCCCTCCACATTTCTCTGTGGTCAATACAGCTGTCCAACTGTGCAGGCTCCACCAGGCCAGCACTCAGGTAGGATGCAGCTTTCTGCCAGCTGCAAACAAAAAAGTAAATGACCACAACATCTATTTATTTTATTAAGTTTGTCTGACTGTGTTAGAATTAGTACTTTAATAAAAATCTAGTTCTGACTTCTATTTATTCAGGACTTTATGTAAAAATAGGCTTAAATTTACTCTGATAACTCCCCCTAGTGGTAAAGTCCAGGAAATCTACAATGCCGCTAATTTACATAAATGTGTAGCATTTGTGACATTTTGGGGCAATGTTACATTTTATAATCATACATTTATGCGTGTCATGAGCACAATGATATAAATCTCTGTGTTTTTACCTGTCAAAAGACTCATAACAGATAATACACAATGACATGACAGTAAAGTCATTGTGTTACAGTTACCTACCCGGTAGTGTGCTCTGTGACTACACTGATCTGTGCAGCATGCCAACAGGCCAGATGTTTGAGGGCACCCAGCAGAGGGAGCAGGTCTTTTGTCGGAGGAGACTGTGGGGTAGAGCCCAACACCAGCACATCCAGCAGAGCTTTCCCTGATACAAAATTAAACAACCCATAAAACGTTGAGAAGGATTCATTGGGTTTTTGTTGACTGAGTGCTGGCATCTGTACTCACACCATCTTATTGACAAGTATGTAAAATTGTCTGTGTGTAAGTCTATGTACCAAGACTTTTGAAAAATGAGTAGAAGTCAGATGGGTGCAGGACGTGTGAGAATGTATAGAGGTAGTATGTAAAAAAATATTCAGAAAAAGTGACATAGTGGTTGTATATTTGCCACCTTTTGTGTAAGGTTGAAGCAGACAGACTTAAAATGTAATTGCTTCAAAATTGGACTGAAGCCTTGTCACACAGCTGAAGGTTCTGGCTTGAGTAAAAATGTTTTAATGCCTCATTACTGGCAGACAGAACTCTCACTTGAGAGACTGTTTTGTCCCAGTAATCTTGCCTGCATAATCACACATTTAAAATGGAACAAGTTAGAAATAGTGAAAGCTACAGAAGTGTGAAATGTGATTTAGAGTGAATGAAAAGCTAGGGAGAACACACGAATGGCAGCTACAAAATGATAACAAATAACACTGAAGTAGGCCATATAGAGGAGGAGCACAATTGCGCAATTTACCTGGAGGTGGGAGTTTGTCTGACAGCAGATGCAGTCCCTCTGCAGCCTCCTCTATCATCCTGTTCAAGAAAGACATCCAGAAAGACGCTCTTCAGTCAAAATACAGCAACTAAATCTTTAAAATACATAAAAGAATACCAAATCTTCATACTTGGCAGCATTACATTACTTCATACCAGGACAAAGACAGTGAAGTTTAAAACTCTTCAGTATCATCAACTTCTTTAAATTCAGTACAAAAAAAATTAAATTCAGTCAAAAAAAAGATTTCTGATGCTCACTCTGCCAATGTTGCTTCATCAACCTTTTGGTCTGATGTTTCCTGATTACTCAAACTGCTGAAACATGAGTCCAAAGCAGAGGACATATCCTCCTCACTGTCAGTCTTCTGATGGCTTGGTCCCAGTTCCTCCCATTCAGAACTGCAGAACTACAAATATCGAAGCAGGTGTAAGACCAATTAGTAAATAATGAACTGTAACATTATGCTTGAATAAATTTTCACTTCTATTGATCTGTGTCCTCATACCAGGCTCCTTAATTATGCCACACAGATCAATACAATGACATTGGTCTACAATTTAAATGCAGAAAAATGGTACTAATTTGTTGATTGCAGAATCAACATACCACAACTTGGATTTTGGGAACTGGCATAAAAATATTCATCTAGATAAGTAAATGTAACTCATCAATGGCATATGTGTCACAATATAGACTTAGAAAATAATATTCAGTGGTTACTTGACTTACAAGTGCCTCAATTTACAAGTTTTATGAAGTGCTCATTCATTTTTTTTTTTTTGCTTTAGTGTACAAGTCAAAATCTTAATTAAGAGCAAACTTCAGATACACCGCTGCGAGTTCACACACCTGCCCAGTATCCTGTGTCTCACTCACTTCACATAGTTACCTCATCATGGAAGCATCTCTGTTGTGTTTTGAGCTTTTTGTGTATTTCATTCATTCACTATATGAATCCACTTTATCCTACTAGGGTCACAGGGGTCGCTCAAGTCTATCCCAGCAACTTATGGGCGAAGACAGGGTCCACCCTGGACATGTCATGAGTTTGTGTGTGTTTGCCAAATTTCATTTTCCTAACCATGAGACTGATATCTTCCAGACATGCAGCAAAGTATTGTAGCATCTCCCCTCTGGACAGAGACCAGAGACTGTTATGCAGCAGGAGAAAATACATATAATACCCAATATTACCATACACTTCAAACTTAGAATTCCATTTAAAAAAACAAATGAAAAAAAAGAAAAGTTAAACTACATACTCATTATTATTTTTCCAAAGCCACAGGGATCCACAGCAGAGGGATGAAAGAGCCACATGTGGCTTTGGAGCCACCCACCAGTACTTCTTAAAATGCTGTGGTAAATAGAGAGATGGAGGATCCACCACCAGAATACCTACCAACTGTCCTGCAATTTTTCTATTTATTGGCTACAACACAGACAACATGCTGAGCTTTCATTGTTAGAAGTTATCTATAAGTTAGGTGTGAAATTGGAGTGGATTTTGTGGGGCTGGTACATAGTAATGGTATTTCAATTAATTTCAATGAAGGAAATTGATTTGACATACTAATAAACTGAGTTACAAGCTTGGCCATGGAACAAATGAAACTTGCAAGTCAAGGTACAACTGAATATGTATAATAAGAAATAGCAAAATAACAAAATTTGAGATAAAACAACAGATCTAAACACATTTACTTAAGTATGGATGCATCATTTGTGAATCTAGTCAATATTTTATTTTCTGTTACATAATTTTGTTTGTATTCATCCCTCCTTCTGAGCCTTGGAGACAAAAAGTATATTTGTAACTAAAATACGCGGCTTCATAGTTTTCCACTTTTAGGTTTTTGAAAGAACATATTCAATCATAAAAATGTATGAAATAACCTATTAATATAACATGACAGATAAATATCTCCCACTACAAGTGGTAAATTGTAATCTTGTTCAGACTTTTCCTTAGGCTTCGGGGAGGTTTATATACTGGAAGTGCCATTAGGATCACAGGATTTAAAGCATTGTACATTATTTAAGTTTATACTGCAGATTTATATTTATATACATTTGGTCAATGTAATTGTTTCTAAAGTTGCATTGGAGGCAATTTTGAATGGGTCATTTATTATTTTGATCTTGTCTTTAATGTATATAACCAGATGCTGTGTTCAGTTATATGCAAGTTGTTTGTTCTGTCATTATCTCTTGTAACTATATTATATGCTGCTCTCTCTTGGAAAAGTCACTTATGGAAAATATACTTTTAACAGATAGGATTTCACCAGGTTTATTAAAGTATGTAATAATATTAATAATTTGACAATAATCATTCAGTATTTAATTAAACTTTTTTAGGCTTAGGTCCTGTGAAAAAACATTCATGTGTTGCACCTAGGTTATGGCTATTTCAATACAATTAAATTTATTTGCAGATTCCAACGTTTGACTCATATATTGTTTATCATTGCGCCCCTTCTTTTATGCTGCCTCTGATGTTATTACACTTGAGTGTAATACATTGCAATAATTCAACCTAGCAATTAGGGGTTAACACAGAAAATTAACCACCATCTGATACCATGTTTGCATGCGAGACAGGTTAAAAACTATAAGCTGCTCAAGGCACAAAGGTACTGTATTATGCACAAGTCTCAAGTTTCCTAAAATGTAATGTTAAAGCAGCCATAAATAATGTTTACCTGTGTTATTCCCTGATAAGCCTGAACAGCAAAGTAGTATCTCTGAACAGCTGGGCTTCCACTGAGAGAACAGGCTAAGAAAAGGAAAGAGAGGGATATTAGGAGCTTTAATACAACATTTTCTGTGTCCAAAAACTTAGATGTTGAGTTTATATAGTACCTGGAAACACAGAGATCTCTCTCGCTGATTCCTGATTTGAGATGTCCACAAGTTTATCATATATCTGCTTTACTGGCCCCAGACCTGTCAGGAAGAACCTCTGAACTGTCATACTTCACAGATTAGATGATGTGTAATATAGATTAACCGAACAAAACAGCCAAAATGTGAAGGAAAGACATGATAAGACCTGTCACACTGTATTTTTATACTGTATTAAAGGCTCTGGCAAACTATACAATCAGATTTACTGAGTTGATCTGTTTAAGTATTAACAAAAACTGAAATAAGAGTTTTGGAGATTAAATTGGCAGGACACTATGTCCTTTGCAGAATACTGTTCCCTTGTAAATAAACATGGTGTGTTTTTGTGTTAGCATTGTCATGTACTTGTTAGCTGAAATGTTGCAACGTCGTTGACATTAGCCCAGTATCTGAATGAGAAGAGAATAAAACTTACATTTATTATCATGTAGTAGGTCGTCATCACTTTGGCAAAAACACACAACTAAAATGTACCGGTCCATCTCCTGCTGAGGTAATAAAATCACGTAAAATGTTTCCTCGGTGAGAAATGTTAAGTTTTCAATAACTCCGTTTCGCGCACTGTCAAATTTCCCACCAGTTCTTCTTCTTCGCTTCACTCTTTACTCCGTTAACGACCACAAAGGCGCTACCGCCACCTGCTGGACAGAGGAATGTATAATAGGTCACCCTGTTAAAAACACCATCATTTTATCACCAGATTTTATGGGTTTAATACGTTCCTCTATAACCAGATTTTAGAGTTAGTTGTATATGTTCCTCTATAACCAGATTTTATGGTTAGATGTATATGTTCCTCTATAACCAGATTTTATGGTTAGATGTACATGTTCCTCTATAACCAGATTTTATGGTTAGATGTATATGTTCCTCTATAACCAGATTTTATGGTTAGATGTATATGTTCCTCTATAACCAGATTTTATGGTTAGATGT
>JAPTYR010000009.1:16582944-16594509 GCA_029814505.1 Siphamia roseigaster | reverse complement strand
TATCTATTATGTTCGATTATGTATCTATTATGTTCGATTATGGATCTATTATGTTTGATTATGGATCTATTATGTTCAATTATGTATCTATTATGTTCGATTATGTATCTATTATGTTCGATTATGTATCTATTATGTTCGATTATGGATCTATTATGTTTGATTATGGATCTATTATGTTCGATTACGTATCTATTATGTTCGATTATGGATCTATTATGTTCGATTACGTATCATGTTCGATTATGTATCTATTATATTTGATTACGTATCTATTATGTTCGATTATGTATCTATTATGTTCGAATCCACATGCTATTTGACACTAATGGTGGTCATGTGGCTTTGTACACAAATATATACATGCATTGAAAAACATGTATACATAAACACACGTACACACATTCACAGACCACTGTGGGGTCCCAAGAAATGTCCTGCTCACATAGACACACACGTTCATACAACAAAAACACAAACACGCATACCCGCACAGTCAAGCATGTAGCAAGCAGCAGCAGCTGCTGTGTGTATAAATAGAGTGTTTTGAAAGCTGAGAGTTGGACAGCAGGACTCACCTGCAGACTGAGGAGTTACCATGACAACCGGTTGTCAGCATGACAATACCACTTTACTAGTATATTTATGTGACCCTGATGTCCTGAAGAGAAGAAGTCACCATTACTGGCTGAGGAAAGAAGGCGAATAAAATGTGGGATATATGCCCCAGTGCAGCTTTTGGTTGCAATGAACTGAGATTCTCACTGACTCACAGTATGACCATAGTGATATGTGCACAGGTAGAAATATAAGAGGATGAATAACATTTGAACAATAATCAAGATTTCTACATTTATTTTCTTACTGTTGTATTTCAGAATAGAACTTTATACACACTAGATTAAAATTTCCCTTCAGTATTATTTTATCCATATATAACTAAACCCAAAGCTTAAATTTCCAAGTTGCAAAAGATTTTTTTTAGGTACAGAGCAAAATAAAAAAAAAATCATCATTCATAAATATGTTACATTAATTTAGGTGCACTGTTATTTAACCATTTATATCCTAACAGAAATAGTTTGTAAGAATGGTGAAGTTGAATATTTCAGAGTTGATATATGTATATATACATACATACAACCTTCTAAGCAGCTAGTTTCACATACGCCATCCAGAAAGTCAACTTGAAACTCCATCTAGTGGACACCACAAGGAAAAGCATCTATTGCACTGAATATCAGACCGCAATACATTTAATTAACCAAACAAGTGTGTTGTGGTGTGAACAGAATCCAATAAAGATATGCTTATAACATGTCAACAAATTACAGAATCAGAAGTACTTTATGATCATCATCTTAAACACAACCGAAGATGCACGTCTTGGGTTTATTTGGTATAATTTACAGTACAGCAAGTATTTTTAGTTGTGGTATTGATTACATACCCACATGCAATTTTCCATGTAATGTCAAGACAATGCCAGCTATAAATGATGAAAAAAATATTGAATTTAAACAGCAAAAATCCATAAGGGAACCCTCAAGATAAATAACAAAAGGTATACATAAAATTAAATAAACACCAGTGTAAGACTCAGCAGTAGACCAGGTAACCGTGCTAAATACCTCACTTGTGTACACAGTTCAAGAGTCACATGACCTGGATACCTGGATATTATGGCCCTCACACATCCACTCTCTCAGATAGCTCAGCCTAAATATCTGTGGAGAGAAATAAGAAGGTGAATATGGATACAAAATGAAACAAATAAAGTGGCATCACCTTCTAACTCCTCTTACAATGTACTGGATTGGATAAATTGCCTGATGTAATTTCTAATTGGAGATATAATGAGTATGAAAACAAACACGTGGAAGCAAGAAGACACTGATGGATGAGTTAATTAAACTGTTATTCATCTTTGTGTTTCAGATTTCATGACTACAATATTGATATACTGTAATAAACACAGTTTCTTAAGCATGTCATAACCCACTTTGCAGGATGAATTATATGAAAGAAAAAGAGATGGAAATTGGTAGACATAGAGATGAATCTTGTAAATTAGACACAATACACAGGCTGAATTATATTATCCTCACAATACACTTCACTAAAACATGTAAATGTAGTCAGTGGTGAAATAGGCTACCAGGCCAAAGCTTAGTCAGGGTTAGTATGATGTTAAAATGGCTTCAGACTGACGTGGGGCCGAGTAAGACCCATCTGCCACCCTCTGGTCTTCCGCCGTCTCTAAATGGATTAAACTGGCTGCACACACAGCACTCCACTAACTGTGTGTCGTCAAAGCAGTGGTGGCATTATGTCTTACAGAAGGTGCTCACATCACACAGTCTGTTTTATTTCCTTTCAGTCAGCTGTTACAGTCTGCTGTGTCATGCACCTGCTGTTGTCTGGTCTCCATATAGTAACTCAGCAGTCTCAGACAGGATGAAACTAATTGTAGCACTCATTTGCAGACAGTGTTGAGGATTGACTTTCCGAACTCAAGACAATATAACTTACAAGAGCATTAGTAAATTTGCACATTCTCCTATCTGTAGCTAATGTTTGAATCTTTAACCTTCGAACATCACTTCATTAAAGAGTATTTGTACTTTTGACAGTGCTATTTGTAGATGTGAAAACTCTTTGAACTCCACTTCCATAGGTAATACGGATTTAATTCAAATGCAAACCAAACAATTAAACAAACAGAAAAACAAGTGGTGCCATGCACAACAAAACCAACCCCTTGCATTGATTTTATTTTATTTTATTTAAATATTTATTTCAAACATGCTTCACACAAGTCATATGTCATATAGCTAATAAAACATAATATATAATAAAAACAAAGAACACAAAAGAGGGAAAATAAATTTAAAAAAAATCAAATTAAGTTTTAATCCATGAACCGTGTTTGAAAGGGAGTAGGAAGAAGTACAACTTATTTAAACCTACCCCCCATTTTCACACTTTACATTAACTTCCTTCACAGCCCTTCATTGTTAGATATCAGGTCCACAATATTAAATCAGTTCACCTACCTACAGTAACCCTCCAGTCCATCTGCTGTCCATTCAGCAGTGTACACCACAGCCTCCACTGCTCAACTGCACAACTGCATATATTCCAGCCATTAAATGGGAAGATTTTAAAAATAGATTTAAAAAAATGTGCACAATATGTAATGAGATCTATTCTGTGTCACTGGCAATCTATAAACCACATTTCATATGAATTCACCCAATAGTTTTGCTGCTACAGACCTGTGAAATTTCATCCATTCTACATAGATGAGAGAAAACAAAGATTTTAAAAATTAACTTTAAAAAATGTCATCTTTTACCTACTTTTCCCAAATTCTAGTGAGATCTATTCTGGGTCAGTGGAAATCTATAAATCCAGCTTGGTATGAATTCAACCAATAGTTTTGCTACTAGGGGGTTAACATACAAAGAAACTGAACCTAAACCAAGACCCTTATCTCCCCTTTGGGGGCAGGGTAATTAACATACCGATCCCCTATCTTTCACACAGACCTCTTATAGATGTTAAAACATGTCTACGTCATAATTTCATAACTGCTTGGGACACTTTTTGTTTTTGTCATTACTGTATTTTTTTCATTGACTTTTTGCAAATTAACTCTGTAAAGCCCTTTGAGGCAACCTTATGATTTAGGGCTCTACACATACAATTGAATTGAATTGAATTTCAGATATTAAACTGATACAAAGTGCAATGACAATAAATTAAATATTTTACAGTGCACCCACAGCTGATTGTGATTTAGGGCTTTACAAATAAAGTTGAATTGAAGTTGCACGGCCAATTGTTGCACTGCCAATCCAAGGGCTCTTTTGAAACGGAGTGAGAAGAAGCATAATTTATAAGCTTCCCCCCCTTCTAAGTTGTAGAACTTCGACGTACTGCCACGTAAGACCTACATATAATATGAATTACTAAGGGTGATGTGTCTTATCAAGTTTTACAAACTTAGAAAGAAAGGTCAAGGTCAGCGGAACTACAGGGCGTGCCATGTTTTTCTGCAAACGGACAGATGGTGTGTTGAGATTAAGGAGCTGACCTGCTCATGGCTTGGCTAAAGGTGTTGTGATGCCCCTGAACCCTCAGAACACAATATAACAAGCTTTTTGTTTCTAATTACCTGCTAAATCTTATCTGATGTAATGTCATATTTTCTCTGCATAAACAACAAGGCTTGTGCAGAGGTGCCAGTTCTTCTACTTGAGTTTAAGAACAAGAATTTTAATGAATGACTCTTGAGCAAATCATGTCATCAACTCAAGTGACTCTGACACAGTTCCATGTATAGTACATACATGTCGATGATGCTGAATATCTCCTCTTAAAGAAGCATCAAAACATGATAATAAATAATGTAATGTATGGTCTGGCTGTAATCCCTATAGAAGTTGAGCTCTACATCTGTGAGAGTACACCAGACTGAGGTCAGATTAAAATAGGAGGAGGCCAGTTGGCTCCATGTGAACCAGGTTAGGGTTAAGGCTTAGTCACAGATCAGTGGTGGGTATATAAGCCAGCTCAAACAAATGGTCTGTCGCATACATACAGCACTGAGACTATACACTCCTCTCAGATTGTTTGCTGTAGGACTGGCAAGATCTTGGCATCTTCTACAATTACAAGACAGTTTAAAAGACCTATATTCAATACAGGAAGCTTAGCTCAATATCTGCTGTAAATCGACTTCCTTTTTTCTCTTTTGGTCTACTGTGCATCCGCAGCCATGGTCCTGGAGGATAATGAGTGTGACTCTGTCTTTGAGCCTTCAGTCACTGTAAGTATCCTATTAAAGCTTAATTCAACACTTATCCTCCATGCTTGTACTGCAGTGATACAAGGTTTTTTTCTGCACGATTCTCTTAATTGGGTAGAGTATTGGTAACATGGGATAATTTCATAGGACAAATATTAAGTATCACTGCCTCTGAAAACAACCAGACAGCCTTAAGTGAACAATGTACTTTACTAGAAATGCTCAAATAAAGGGAAAGCTGAGTGTGAAATAACTAGTTTGTTTTGTTTCAGGAGGAGTACATAGAGACTCAGTATGGAAAAGTCCACTGCATCATGACAGGGACACCAAGGTCAAACAGGCCTGTCATCCTGACCTACCATGATGTGGGACTAAACCGTAAGTTGAGCATTTTCATTTCTCAGAAGCATTAAGACTCATATTATATATCCTTCCGGTATAGCTACACTATGAGTAAGAGTGTGAGCATGGAATCTTATACTTCTGTTACAGGTTATTTATGTCCCTTTTTCTTTATTTCCGTAGATAAATCTTGCTTCGAGACTTTGTTCAACCATGAAGACATGAGAGAAATCATCAGGCATTTTCCTGTTTGTCACGTCGAAGCACCAGGACAACATGAAGGAGCCAAGACCCTGCCTTCTGAGTCAGTATTTCTCACACAGTTTATATTATAATTAGATCATTTATTCAAGATATCGATTGCACCTGATATCTGTTAAAATGTTTGTTTGTTGACGCCTGCAGGTACATTTACCCGACCATGGACCAGCTGTCTGAAGCCCTGCCCTCGGTCCTCAAACACTTTGGGTAAATCAGAACTTAAACTTCTTTAACTAATGATTCTAACTCTCTTAAATAAAGAAGTTTTTAGCTGTCTTATTGAAGTCTGAGCTATTTTCTTCATATTTATTCACAATGCATATTTGGTGATCAGCTCAGTTTAATCTTCTGACTACGTGCTTTGCAGGTTGAATACTGTGATTGGACTGGGAGTTGGAGCAGGCGCCTATATCTTGGCCAAATTCGCGGTGAGTTCATTTTGCTTGTTCCCACTTTTCCAATGCAATCTGGTTTCCACAACCACAACTATGGGAGCTCAGCTTATGCACATTAGTCACCTGACTAGTTTGTAATCTTGCACTAACTGCAGGAGCATAGACAATGATCAGATCTGAGATTGAAAATGTACATTCAATCACATTATTAACCTGTTTGTTTGTGTGTATGTGTGTCTGTTTAGCTGAATCACCCTGACATGGTGGATGGACTGGTTTTGATCAACATCAACCCCAATGCAGAAGGAATAATGGATACAGTTGCAAACAAAGTAGGTCATATATGTGAAGCATTTTCAATACATTAATGCACTTTGATATTTCTTCTACCATATAGATGTTGACTAGTACCTCTTTCAGTGCCACGTGTTTTATGATTTTGGGTAAGAATGAAGTGGAAAAAACCTGTAATATGGTTAATATAGTTGAAATCATGTCTATATGTGTAACAGATCACTGAATGGACCCAAACTCTCCCTGACACAGTCATCACACACTTGTTTGGAAAGGCGAGTTATTAAAACCTCACATCTGGTTTCTGGTTTTACAACAATGATTGAAACACGCTTTTGAATACAAATGACCTAAATCTGCAAATTGATTTTTCAGGATGAAATTCAGACAAACCATGACCTCATAGCTACATACCGTCACCACATCACAACAACAATGAATCAGTCCAACGTGAGTCAGTTCTTCCGATCCTACAACAACAGACTTTCCTTGGAGGTGGAAAGACCTGTTCCCGGAGGAAACATCAATGCCCGGACGCTAAAGTTAGTACATTTTATAAGCTCTATTTTCCACTCAGTGAAGTTATAAATTGATTATAATTATCTAGTTAAAATGTAATCGTTTTTGGGTGGCTACTTAAGAAATGATGCAGTAAACACCAACACACATAGAAAAGTCAGCAAAATAAACCTCTGACCTCTGGTGTCTCATTTAAACAGTCTGTCTTACTTAATCCTTATCATGTAGCTCAGCCTCTCGGCCCATTTCATCTGCATATCTGTTGTTTGTAGGTGCCCCAGTCTGCTGGTTGTGGGAGATAATTCTCCAGCTGTGGAGCCGGTGGTCGACTGCAACTCTAAACTCAACCCCACAAAGACAACACTGCTCAAGGTGAGAGGCTGAAGTGGACTAACCTGTCAGGGGGATAAAGATTTAACCTTAGCCTGAAGCTTATGCCTGACCTTTTCGCATTACTCTTCCAGATGGCAGACTGTGGAGGACTTCCTCAGGTGGATCAGGTAAGATAACATATTTATTTACTCTTCTGTTCTGACACTGATAAACTAGCATCTCAACTCCTCACTGAAATTATTCTAATCGCTCATATTTTTGTCTCTTAATATCCACAGCCAGCCAAAGTGACCGAAGCCCTCAAATACTTCATCCAAGGCCTGGGATACTGTAAGTCACCATTATTTTAGCTGTAACAATTGGCAGAATGTCACTTAACATTTGATAGTAATATGAAATAATAGAACTATTGAATTGAAATGCAGAATAATAAACATATGTGTCCTCTTTCCCTTGTTTCTCCAGTGTCCAGTGCCAGTATGACCAGACTTCGGTCACGGACTGCTTCAAGTTCCAGCATCTCATCATTCGATGGCTCTCGTGGCCGCGCACACACCAACGATTCACAGCGTAGCCGAACACACTCACACGGCATGGACGAGAAACGTGGGCGCTCTCACACTGATGTCTCCATGGAGAGCATTTCTAACAGTCAAAGTAATGTCAAGTCTGTTGAAATGGCATGCTAAAGAGCACGTCGATCTTAATCCCTTGCACTTAAATCAAATTATACCTCAATCTACCTACCTAATTTTATCCTTTGTCTTGTCATGCCCTTTCATCTGCACTATCCTTTGCTGAAAGATCAAAGGTCACACTTTGCTTTAACCTTCAGGTCTTTGTCCCTCTGCTCTCTCTCTACCTCCACCCTTTACTCTATCTACTATAATTACAAGTACTTCCTTCTTTTTTTTTGCAATTTGAGCTGCTCCCTTTTCCTCCTCAGTCTTTTTTCTCTTTGTATCCTGCCCTGAACTGCTGCCGTCTGCCCTGTCTTTGCTTGCTTTCTTTCTGTAGCAGCTCTAATCCCTTTGTTTTCTCCTCCCCTCTTTCCATTTTTATCTCTCTACGACTGACTCAAAACCAGAGATTGTACTGCAGACTTTTTCAATCTCTAGTGCTGATAATGATGTATGCTAGATGAAGAGATAAAAAAAAAAGAGAATTAAAATGTTGTCATTGTAGATCCTAATACCAGTGTGTTACAATTCAGATATGTATTCATATTTAATATGTATAACTGCGATGTGAAGATATTGCTAGTGTGATGATTATTTATTCCCATCTGACAGCCATGTATTGTTAAAAACATCAATATGCTATGAACATAAACATTAGTGATGACAATGTTTGATTGCTCGTAATCCTTTGTAAAATAAAACTCTACTGTAAATGTTATTTAACGGATGACTGAACATGTAAACCTCCTGTGCTATCAATAATTAAACATACTAAATAAGGATCTTTGTGGTCTTCCTTTGTCTAAACCTTGGGTGAAATAATAAAAAAGAAATAAATCAATTAAATTACTTTTACAGACATACATAAGCTAAAAGGAAAATGTACAACAGTTATTAGAGTACAGTCATTATTACACTATTATACTGAATGGTTTTCAATGCCTTGTCCAGTCTGCCACATAGATAAACCACCCTATTGATCCCAAAAAGATGTATTTATTCTGAATGGTTTGGCACCAGTTTAATGTACTTCAGCAGTATATCCTCTAGGTGGAACCCTATGCCCTTTTCTCCTGTTGTCTCAAAAGCCAAAGGTTAAAGCTCAACACTCAAGCTACAGGCTACTGCATTATCAACAGCTCCACTGGAATCCACCAATATGTGCTGTGTTGAAAATCATACATTATCTTCTTGTTATTCTGACCATTAAACTAAAAATCGTACATGTCACACCCTTGTGTCCTTCTCAAGAGGGTGGATTAAGCCACATTGTGTAACAGTTTGCTTTAAATCCCTGATTTTTTTATTTTTTGTTTTTGCAGCCAGCACACAGCCCACAACATGTAATCTTATTTACCATGTACATTAATTAAAATAAAAAAAAAGATGTTCAGAAATTAAGCCTTTAATTCTACACCAATTAAATACACAGCAGCATGTAAAAATGAAAGGTCTTTATCAAGTAATCTATTTATTTATTTATTTATTTATTCATATAGCGATTATTGAAGAAAACCTTTGCTGAATACAACCGCAGATTTAAAAATAATATTTGTAACTCTGCTAAATCCACTCTTAGACCATGTGAATTACTGGAACAAATTCTATTAAATGAGGCTGTGGTTCCATCAAACACAATGACACTGAATTCATTTCAGATCTGGAAATATGATACACATTATCAGCCTATGAAGGACAGCATACCATGGCCTTGTATTCCACATGAATTTTCCCCATCCCTTTAATTTAAGGTACTTTCCTCTGTCAACCAAATGATGACAGAAAAAAAAGAGATAAAAATAATCTCTGAATTGCAGCCACACTGCAACATCTGTACTGTACAGGGAGGTAGGAGTGTGTGTGGGAGCGTCAGTGGATGGATTGTATTGGACTGTAACTGCAAAACAGTGAGGACACACAGATCTACGATACCTTTGATGGTAGTTAACATCAAAGTCACAATAATTGTATTTTTGAGCATGTGTACGTCTGTGTTTGTGAGTCTTCAAAGCCTCTATTGTCTGACTTACATGACAATTCTCTGATGAATAATACATGGCGTAAATCTCACAAGATTTTATTGAGCTCGGGTCTAGATTAATTTCTACATGTACAATTGTCTGCTTTATTATAATTTTGAAATGAATAATTAATAGATTACTCATTTATTCTTGCCAGTTTCTCTTTACATTTGTGATTTCTCTTATTGTGGCTGCTCTGCAAAATATATTCAATAATAGCATGACCAAAATGAAGGTAAAAACAATGCAGAGAAAAATTGACTTTCAGCTTCATTCAGCAGAGCATTGCACCATGGAATATTTATTTTGTTTTTAGATGTTACTGCTCCTCACTGCTTTTATTTCTTTATCTATAGCTGTGGAGGTTCACTATCTGCACCACCATTTCCGATACAACAAACATAAATCACTGTGATTTTGTGATTGGGAGTAGAAACCTTTTAACCCATTAAGATAAACATTAACCTGACAACATAAATACAGACTTACATACACTGCATGAGCAAAATCCTGGAACACATCACACATATAATTTATAGGAATTCCCCATTCCTGTCGATTTGATATGATAACATGATTTAATTGTCCATAATAATCATGATGAGTGTCAAATCAATAATCCTTTCAATGTTAAGAGTAGTTTTATGACAGTTGAGGAAACTGGATGGATACTTATGGTATATATCTTGTGCAAACAAAATGACAGATGAATATACACTAATTTAATGTGAAATTTTAAATATGATTGAAGTTGTTTTGCTATTGTATGAATTGCTTTATTACTGTGACATACATGCTTTATACAGTTACAAGTAATGCCGTTCAAATATTTTGTGTTCTTGTATTAAAGAAAATCTAATAAGTGTATTAGCAAGATTGTCAAGATGGATGTGGTATCAATAAATACACAGATCATTACTGTTCTGTCAGTATCATGAAACTCATTAGAACAGATTCAGAAAATGGGAGGATGATGGATGTGTAGTGGTGATGATGAGATTTAATAGTATTTCAATATCATGTCATTCATAAATTCTAAAGGGTTTAGATAATATTCAGCTTATATTGGTCAAATATTCAGCCTGTGGGCTAAAACCAGCCCTCCAAAGGGTTCAATCAAACCCACAGGATGAATTTATAAAGTACAATAATCACACAGAAGACACTGACAGTAAAGGGTGTCATTGAGTCTGAACAATTTGTTTTGATCATAAAGTTAAATGCTATATTTTTCAGTATTGTTTGTCTTTTGTCAAAGTCTTTGTAAATCTGTGATTTGTAAGTATTCTTTGGAACAACATTACTAAAATGTTTTCTTTTCAGGCTGGTAATGGATTTTCAGGTTCATTTAATTGATGAGTGACATCCATGATAACAACTTATTTTAGTCCAAACAGTCCAATTTCATCTCAAGTGGGCCAGACTGGTAAGGTAATTTCAGTGTAAGAAGTAAAATTATTTCATGAAAATGAGATTAACCTGAACAATCATGAAAATAAGTGCACTTTCAACAATATTATGCCTCATCTTATTGTTAATACAACTTACAGATCACAGTGGAGCTGTTAATACATAAATCATTTAATAACAGGCATCATGTCTTTAAAAATACACATACAATGGAAAGAAAATCAAAATCTTACCAAGTGTATTTTCCTCATTTCTAACCAAAATATCTCATCACACTTAAAATAAGACATAATCACCCAAAGAGTAAGTTTTCAATAAATAACTTATTTTTAATCAACAGATGTTGAAAATCTTATTTCAGGTAATCTTACCAAGATAACTGCCACTTCTTCCAATTGAGAGAAAAAAAGAGAGAGAAAGAGGGAGAGAGAGAGAGAGAGAGAGAGAGAGAGAGAGAGAGAGAGAGAGAGAGAGAGAGAGAGAGAGAGGGGGAAAAA
>JAPTYR010000009.1:16537491-16548022 GCA_029814505.1 Siphamia roseigaster | reverse complement strand
ATTTACATTTCATCTAGCATACGGCAAGTTTTACATCTTTCTCACACACTTTGAAGAAAGTCCAGACGGGAGAAGTCATTGTGCTGTCGAGATGTACCTGTACTGTAGGCTAGCTTGTTTTCCAGTTTGAAAAAAAAAAGGGGTCACTAGAAAATCACGTCACGTGATCAGCTTTTTGATCGGCATCTTTTTCCGATCACCGATGAGGGTATTTTTAGGCCATATCTGCTGATCATGATCAGCAGCCGATTGATCGATGCATCATTAGTATTGACCCAAATATAGGACGACCCTGATTATAGACCACCCCACTGTTTCACATTATTTTCAACCAAAAAAATCCTCATCCTATAGTCGGATAAATATGGTATTTAAAGTAGGAAGGAAACCGACACACGCGTGAGTGTGTACCCCCGGCCAAATTGTGCGCATGCGGCCCTGACTGAAACGTACGCATTTGCACCTCCGCGCATATCTTGGATGAGAGTTGAAACATTTTCAAGAACAGAACCAGTCCAGCTGAACTTTGAAATTAACTAAAGATAAACAACGCCCTGGATGAAGGACAACTTCCACAGACATATTTCATTTATGCCCTAGATTTCATGAAAGTGAAAAGCTGACACCGCACAGTGTGGGTCACTGCTCATTTCAACAAGACATAAGAGATTATTTTACATCTTGAGGTCAGATTTCTTATAGTGTAGCAGTAAAGAAGTGGCTTACAGGTATGAATATTTGTTATCTTGTCGATTTTATTCAAACTGATTTAGACTGGCTGAAGGGTTTAACACTTTCTGTAAATCCAGCCATAAGAACAATACAGCAACCACTCTGAAGACACTCAGCCTCCCTTAGTACAGCTCTCATTTTCTTAACCTAAAGATGTCACTTCAGCATGTTTTTTTGTAATTTAATTGTACATATCAACTACCATTTATGCCGTATATACAGTGCTGATAATGTTACTCATTTGTTTGTGTGTATCTTGTAGGAAAACCCGGCGTTATCTGTTGCGGTGAAGACATGTAAAAACTCTACTTCAGACAGTGTTAGAGAGAAGTTTCTCCAAGAAGCATGTAAGTCACTTGTCTGTGTGTTTGCCATATATTGTGCAACCAACTGCATAATTCTCAGAAGTTTTCAGGAGAATAACCTTTCAGTAAAACTGTTTTATTGTGTATTTTTTCCTTCCAGTGACTATGCGCCAGTTTGACCATCCTCATATTGTAAAGCTGATGGGAGTAATCACAGAAAATCCAGTGTGGATCATCATGGAGCTGTGCACACTCGGAGAGGTCTGACCCTTTCTATGTGGCTATATGTAGATAGAAATGGATGTGTGCATGTGTCTGAAAGATAAAGGATTAACCTAGATTTATAGGCCTGTCACACTGCCAAGTAAGACGGTATGATTTTTTTTTTTTCCAGCATGGGCTACTATGTAAAGTTATGCTTTTCTTTCAATTCTCCACAGTTACGTTCATTCCTCCAGGTGAGGAAGTACAGTCTGGATTTGGCCACGCTCATCTTGTACTCGTACCAGCTCAGCACAGCACTGGCCTATCTGGAGAGCAAGCGCTTTGTACACAGGTACGTACAGGACATCTTCACACAGGTTTCCCTTTGTTATCATGCTGTTCTGGAAATTATTCATTAAATCATAATGTGACCGAATTGTCAGGCAGAGTAAACGTGCAATTGTTAAACAGTATTCCTCCTTCAATCAAATTCAGTTCACTGTGTTTTACTAGTATAAATGTTAAGTGAGAATTGTACAATTGAGTTTGTGATAATTGTAAAAGGAAAATACAATGAAAAAGTAAAGTGACAAGAAGATGATGAAAAGAAAAAATATATATATAAACAGTTGTGTGTGTAATAGGCTTAGTGTTGTGGTAATTATTACCATATTGTTGTGTGTGTTTGTGAAATGCAGTCAGATATTGTGCAGTTAGGTAAGCTGTGTGTGCCTCTCCTAATGAAATCCTGTGCTTTTCCATCTCATTCTATCAGTACTGGGTTGAGTTACAGTTCAACTCAAATACTTTATTTTGTTACTTATTAAAGCAGTGTACCTCTGTCTCTACTTCACCTGTTGTGCAGTGACCACTGACTCTTTTTATAGCCCTGGCTTCTTGGTTTGGTATGTCCAACTCTTTTCACTATTCCAGGGACATTGCAGCGCGAAACGTGTTGGTGTCTACGGTCGACTGCGTGAAGCTAGGGGATTTTGGTCTGTCGCGATATATGGAAGATAGTTCATATTACAAAGGTACCAATAGCAGCACTTGCACATACCATAAATTCACACTTCCACCTCTCTGTAATGTCTTTGTTCGCACACAATACACGCAGGTATACTGCATTAGTATTCATAGAACTTGTATGAATCAAACTGATCAGTGAAGTGTAACACGCCTCTCCTTATCCTTGTCTTCCAGCTTCTAAAGGCAAACTACCTATTAAATGGATGGCTCCAGAATCCATCAACTTCAGACGATTTACCACCGCAAGTGATGTCTGGATGTTTGGTAAGTCTGTGTTGTTTTCCTCCTCTCCTTTTCATTTATTTATCAGTTTTGTCATGTTAATAACTCATAGTGGCTTTTTGTTAGATTCAGTTCTTATTCTGTTTCCTTTTTGACTGCTCCATTTTAGAGCTAAGGGACTGTATTTTCTGCCTCTCCATAGGTGTCTGTATGTGGGAGATTCTTATGTATGGCATCAAGCCTTTCCAGGGCGTGAAGAACAATGATGTAATTGGGAGGATAGAGAACGGTGAGCGACTGGCTATGCCCCCTCAGTGTCCTCCTACGCTCTACAGTCTGATGACGAAGTGCTGGTCGTATGATCCGAGCAAGAGGCCGCGCTTCACTGAGCTCAAAACACAACTAAGGTAGTTATGAGTCTGAGGTTTGGTAGTGTGTGTTCATGTACATTTTGTAGCTGTTTGTGTTTTGAATGTTTTAATTTATATTTTATTACTGTAGTTATGCTTTGATGATGACATTACAACACAGTCCAGAATCTAAAAGTATCAAAAATGCACTTTTGTCTCTTCACTGGATATTGAGACTTTTCCACACTTTGAGTTCCTAAATCATCCCATTTTGGAGGTTTTTCAAATGAAGCGCTTTCTTTCACCTTTCTAACAGCAGGTGTCACTCTTTGTATTCATGAGTAATGTGACAAGATGAGTAGGGGTAAAATAAAGAAGCATACTATGACCTTGATGTTTTAGACAAGTTTTGACCAAAATTAAACTTGCCAAATACAGAACAAATAGAAACTGCAATTCACATTTCCTGCGTGTAGCCAGTTACAGGCCAGTATGGAAGTAAAAGTATCTGTAGCTCCTGCAGATATAAACAATACCGTGAATGTGCAGGTGTCTCAGGTTCCTTCAAACTAAATTACCTGAATTATGGTTTTTTTGTTTTTATGATAAAAACAAATCCCTGTTTTGTTGTCAAAATGCATGTTTGTGAGATCAACACAGGAATTGTTTTTTTTTTTTTTACTTTGATAAATCCACACAAGGTTATAATTTTAGCATTTTTCATTTTTAATGTGAACATGAATATTCTTAAATTTCATTCAAAACAATACAGTACCTACTTTCTGCACCATCTCATGTTTGGCCTTAATACATTAGCGTTGTCATAATAACAGAAACATGATGATGACAGAGATAGATTAAATGAGATATTTTGGTCACGCTTTGCCTTCTCCTTAAGTGACACATCATTACCTTGTAACCAGCATTGCCTGAAGGAAGATTTGTTAAGTGAGACTGTATCTACTGGGAGACAATATCCTGGGCATGTTGTTATCTGATCTAACGTCAGTGCCAGACAAATGGTGCCGTCTGCTGAGTAAGCCCCCGATTTGACGCAACTTAATGAGGACAAAAAATGACTAATTTGATATTTCCGTTGAAATCGGAAGACTCTAACTTATTTGGTCATACTTCATACTAATAACTTCATAAAGTAACTGGGCAAGACAACTAATTAATGTCTGTGAAATGCTAAAATCACTGAGAGCTGCAGTAACACGAGCCTTTGGGGACACACCACACTAGCCCATTTATGTCAGCTTTTACTATAAAAATTGATAGTTTAACCTAAAGTGACTTCACATTGCCTACACCTCCCTCAGACTATAGCTTTTTCCGCTCCTTTTTTATATATCAAATCGCTCATTTTGGTTTTTGTATAAAAGCTTATAACGGTGGTTAAACCATCATTGATATTTTGTGAGTACCGTGTTCAGTTTGCTGCCTCAGTCTCAGGTTTATGCTCCTCAATACCTATCATGCTGCACGTTAAGGTGTTTGCCAAGCTTAAAAGAAATCAATGCCTTTTTAATTTCATTCCAAGGGCAGTAGATGGGGAAGGGTGTTGGAAGTTGACAACTACTCGCAAGTTGGTCAAAAAGATTATATCACAAAGCAAGACACAATTTAAGGGGTGGCCATGGATCAGGAGGTAGAGTAGGTCATCCAGTAACTGAAGTGTTGGTGGTTCAAATCCCGCTCTGTCTGAGTCAATCCATTGGGTCTTTGGGCCAGACACTTCACCCTCCTTCTCTCCAATGCCACTTGTACTGACATATGAATGTTTGGTGGTGGTTGGAGGGGCCGTAGGTGTGATTTGGCAGCCATGCTTCCATCAATTTTCCACCACTAGAGGGATATGATTGATGACTTTTGTGAGCTTCTTGAGGGTAAAGGTATGTGATTTTATGTGGTATATGGTGTGTGAATTTTTGTCATCCTCATTCTTTTTTAGGATATAAACAGTCAGAGATCAGCAGATATTGAATGAAAGTAAAAAGACTATGATTATGTCGTCTAATCCATATAATACTGAGAACATTCATATCATTACTTCTGCGAAATAGAAGTAATCAAGAATAGTTTACATCTCACACACTTTCTTTGGCAACAGGTAAAACTAATGGAATATTTGTTAATACCAGGACGTCTCTTCTTAGAACACATTACAGTGGGAGTATCATGGGGGCAGAGGTGCTTTTTCCTGCCATCGTGACTCAGCAGTTGAAATCTACATGAACAGACCTGTAGGTTTTTGGAAATGATGAACAAGAATAGAAATTTTTTTTTTTTTTGGGGGGGGTAGTGAATGAAGACAAAAAAAAAAGCAGAGTACAGTAGTTAGATGGCTGCTGGGAAAAAAATGAATGGCAAGTTATGTTTTATTTTCTCTGTAACACTTAAAGTAAATTTGAATTGACATAAAAAAAATATGATTTAGTCATTTTAAATATCTCCTCTGCACTTGATAAACTCAACAGAATGTTTTTATATTATTCATAACAGTGCATCCAACAAAAAAAAATGATACAAAGTTAATAATTCATTCAATTTATACATTTTTCATTACAAATTTGTCAATGTTTGGCAGTATCTATTCTGAGCTATTGCGCTGTATCAATTTTTTAGTGTGCACATCAATTTTTAGCAACACAGCAAGATGCCATCATTGTTTCCTTCAACATGCACATTCTCTCTCGTTCCCCCTCTTACAAACAGGAAAATAAGAGTGCATATTTAACCTCATGCGGTTTTATGAGCTTGCTTTAAACCAGCATGACTCACACCTTAAATTCCACCGCGATTCCTTCTCCAATTTTCCTCATGTCAACCTTCCTTTCTCTTGGAATTCTACTCTTCTAATCCACTCTCTCCCGCCTTGCCATTGCAGGTATCAGATTCCACTTTTTTGTTCTAGTTTCTTCTAAAGCCTCTTACCTTTGCTTTGTGTCGTCTTTGATGTCTGCGTGATCATCTCAGTCTTTGGCTGAGTCGGCTGAATTTAGATGAGCTGTGGGCCCCACATCATGGAGGTCTCTTCATCAGTCTGACACATGTACATTATGTTTGTGGTTGTATGTTTGAACAGGATAAAACCCAGTGTGGAACATTACACATGAAATGGATTTGGGTGCTAAGCAAATAAACTTAATAGAATTTATTTTAATTGACACTGACGAGCAGAGCAGTGGAACCCCTAACGGGCCCCATCCAGTGTCTTGGAAACCAAGTCAATATTGACCATGTTCACTTTGGCCACCAGCTATTAATAGGAGAACACAGGCCATATAAGGACTGCGATTTGGTTTGCTTTTGGTCTGGGCAGCTTTTATATCATAATATCAATTATAGGTCTCTCCTGCCAAATATGCAGCTCTCAGCTACTACTACAGTTTTCCTAGACGGTGGACCAACATGAGTGAGTGAGTGTGTGTTTTGTGTGTTTACACAGTGGGCAGCTGCCAGGAGCTACAGCTTTCCAAAGAGGCAAGGAAGAAAGAGAATATAGACAGAGAGAATGAAAGAAAGGAGGATAAAGGCGAGCAGAGCTACCGTAGTCCCGTCTTCTCATGGTTTTAACTCGTGCACACTAAGGTGTCGTGTTTCAGCTTTATGTGCAGTGAAGAAGAGATATAACCATTTTTGTTCAGCTGCAACAAAGCATTTTTGTGTCACCCTGGCAGGAGAAGTAGGTTTTTATCTTTTTGTGTGTTGCTGGGATCCTTTGCATTCATATTGGTCTTCAGCAGCATACCTGAGCTGAGTACTGGTTGGTCCATCATCAGTTTAGGGGCTTCTACTGTCGTGAAAAGGGACCAGCTCCAGTGCTGTTGGATTGGCTGTATCTTAAGGTAATGCATTGTCGTCTCTAAATGTTATGAGATCAGGCTATAATAGAACGAATATTATTACGTTTTATACATCCTCACTTCTGAGAATGTATAAAACATGGTACCTGAGAATATAACCTTAAATTATTTTGCAGGAAGTATTTTCTAGGAGTGGTCAAGTAGAAAATGTAGGTGAGTAAGAAAAGACTCAGCGGTACGGAGTCAGCTTCTTAACTGTATTTAAAGTTAAAAAGTGTTATTGTTGTTATTATTATTGTTCTTGTTGTTGTCATTATTATTATTTTTTATTGATAACTAACGATAAGCGGTATGTTAAAATTATTCAAATTTGCTCAAAAAATGTTTTTTGCTGTCTGCAACAGTTGTCAAATCACTACAACTCCAGTTCCGTGTGTGCTTATATTATCATCATCTCTCTATTGTTTTCATTTTTAAAAATTGATAAAAATCAGTTTGGTGCACAGTTTTACAAAATTAGATGAATTCTAAATGTATTCAAAGCCAAGTAGAAATATAGATATCTGTTAAAATAGATGGAGTAAAACAAAAAAAATTTGATAGTGAAGTCAATACCCAAGTACCTGAAAACTATTTAAATATAGTTCTTGCTGTTCTTTTGTTGGTGTATGTTTGGTGTTATGGGTTCTCATGAGAATGTTTCGGTTTTTTTCTGTCAAAGTTGCAAAATAACTTGAAGGGGTTTCCCCTTGTTATGAAATGTTATTGGTACTATTCATCAGCCGTTGTCTGATGAGCTCAGACATTAATCACAGATTCTAATGAATCCTTTGGTGTTGAGGTTAGTAACTATTGCCATTCTACACTGTGTAACCCTGATCTTTGAAACGGTCTGTAGTAAAAGGACATAACATGAATAGAAAGTAATTGTCAGTGTGTTTGAGCCCAGATACTGGATCTAAACTACCTGCACACTGGGTGTCACTCATGGTGTCACTCAGGTGAGAACAACACGAGAGTTGGGCAGGGCATTGCAGAAAAGCCCAGCCTGAGTAAATAAACGGAGTGGACCTTGTTATTCCAGGTGGTGGTGTTGTGTAGGAGGCGGAGGAGATGACGGGTGTTAATGTTGCCAGGTGCTGGGATTGTCGTCATCACACGTATTCATATGTGATGATGTCATGTGCTGTGAAACTGTGAAGCAAGTTGTCAAATGTAAGCGTGACTGGTAACACATGGATCAGTTTCTATTGCAGTGGTTTTATATACTGATAAAACTGATTTCTCAGGCACTATACCCTGATTCTTGTCAAATTTTGCACACATGTTCTTTACCACTAGGTGAGTGCACAATTTGATAGCTGAATACATTTTATTTATTTATTTTTTTTTACAATTTTTTTTTTAAATTTCTACTCAGAAAATGTGTCCATTCTATTTCTCTTGCACAAGAATCGAGATGTGATTAGATAACTCTTTAGTGATCCTATGGGAAAATTCTCATTAAATTGCAGACTATTCACCCAATGCACTTTTGTGTTACGATTTGGGTAGGTAGGGTATCAGTAAGCATATATTTTGACAAATGACAGCCGTTGTAGACGTTTGTTTTATTTTATCTTTGGTTACTGATATATTTTGCTGGAAAAAAATTACATTTCCTTAAGTTTTCTGTTTCGGTATGCTCTTTGAATTTACTCAAACCTTTTATGAACATAGTTTGTAAATTAAATGTAGAAAAACACATGATTTTCACTGAAAAATTATGGAGATGTTATAGTAAATGACAACAAATCACTTTGGAAAGGATTAATGTAGAGAAAAACTTACTTTTCCACAAAATGGTTCAAAGTTTCTAAGGGTCAAACCGCATTAATGTTTGATGATCGCTGTTAAGTATGGATCGACTGATTAGTTCTAAATTCATGACAGAGGTTAACGTTGAGCTTTTGCTTAGTGTGTTGGATTTGCTTTCACAGCTTATGTTATTGGAAAAATATCATTTCAGTACCCGTGGATACTGTTGTACAGTTGTGTGTGGATGTGTGTTTGTGATGGAAAACAAGGAGTCAACTTGACAGGAGACGGCCTTCGACAGGTGCAAGGACACACAGACAGACGCACACAGCAGGAGACAACAGAACAGAAGGGTAGTGAAGTTACTAGAAATAGCACTCACCCTTGTTGAGGAAAACAGAGTAGAAGTGTGTGAATGTATGGACTGTGTTGTGTTGGATTTTTCAAACACTGGATTTTCTTTTTTGTGGAAACATCAACTCTTCAGCTGGGAACCTGGGTTTGGTTTAGTTGGAGTTTTCCCAGGGAACCGGTCAGTCACGGTAATTTCAGAAAGTTGATTCAGTGTATTTCTTTGGCTACATTAGATCTAATAATGCTGTTTGGGCTGTAGGTAATGATGATGATGGTAACATTTCATTTTTTTCCCCTAAGAAATGGCTCTAAAAAATGTCACGCCTTTACTGGCTGCAGCACTTTTATTTTCTAACTTAATTACATCTGTAATTTGTTTTGTTGTAATTGTTGAAATATTGAACTGATGATGATGGCATTGCTTTGTTCGAACCTCCCCAGGGACTAAAATTGGCTCAATATCCATTTCCAACACATACTTTGATTATTAAATTGAAATGATTAATGGGCAATGGCAGTGTCCCTTGTTGTATAAATTAAAAAATAGTTTTACTCTGTTAACAGCCAAAAGATGATATCAGGAATTATAGTAAGAATAAATTTTGCCCAGAAATTAGAGAGACAAGAAATATAAGGTTTCTAAAATTTATGACATTAAATTGTATTTTCTTTATCAGCTGGCATTAATAATAAAGTTTATTTATGTAGCACTTTTTGCAGAAAGGTTTCACAAATGATTGGTTTAGTCAGTGTTATAGTTAATTTTGTGTTGTGGGGTGGACTGTATTGGTAGCATGAAGCATTTTGAAACTAAATGGAATTTGTTTTTGTTGACTGTTGTAGTTTGTGTTTTTGTGATCTGAATACACAGTGTGTGATGAATGTTTTGTGTGCATGTGGGTTTGTGCATTTTATGGGTTTTCTGTAATGAAGCTCTGACATACAAAACAGTGTCTGTTGGTTTATGATGTTGTCAGTGATTTTTGTTATTTCCAGCAGGAGGTGGAAAACCGCTTTGGCTGGCAGTTTGCTTTTAATAGCAGCTGTTCTGATGTGTAGCACTGTGCGATGTGTGCATGTACAAATGAGCTTTACCCGTGTGTGTTACTGTAAAACATCAGTCTTGTACTACACTCAAAACTCAGTGTTTCTTGTGTTTTTACACTTCAGCAACTGAGTCAAGTGGTTGTCTTGTTCTATCGGGTACATTTTAAGATGTTTTACAGAAAGATGCTAGTGAATCAATCTTTAAGTATCAAATACACTCAGAATTCAAACATTGTTTTATCGGTTTGAACATCAGTCATACTGATCTGGATCATTTCTGTTATTGCCATTTTACATGACTTGACATCATATCGTGTTAAATACAGCAGTAAACAGAACATAATGTCATTTATTTATTTACAATGTGCATTGGTGTTTTGAAATGGTGACATGTATGTGTGAGATGATGTTCTGTATTAGTTATCATTACCTTCATTATATTTTTTGATTCACTTCAGTCATAAATAATATTGGAAATTTCGTTATGCTTTATTTATTACAGCACTATCTTGGAAGAGGAGAAAGTCCAGCAGAAAGAGAGGAACAGGATGGAGATGAGGAGACAGGTCACTGTGTCTTGGGACTCTGGAGGGTCAGACGAAGCACCGCCAAAAGTAAGCCAATAGTGTGTGTGTGTGTGTGTGTGTGTGTGTGTGTGTGTGTGTGTGTGTGTGTGTGTGTG
>JAPTYR010000009.1:16525577-16537391 GCA_029814505.1 Siphamia roseigaster | reverse complement strand
TGTGTGTGTGTGTGTGTGGGTGTGTGTGTGTGTGTGTGTGTGTGTGTGTGTGTGTGTGTGTGTGTGTGTGTGTGTGTTTCTAGTGCCTGTAGCCTCAGTCAAAAAGCAAACAGTTCACCTCACGCAAGCACATTTTTTTATGATAATTTGTCAGAAGTTAATTTTGCATTTTTGAGCTTGTACAAATGTGCCCCATAGACTAATAATGTGCATAACCATGACCAATGCCACCTTTACCACCATCAGAATCAAACAGAATGTCATCAATAAAATTCATAGTAACAAAAGTGTCCTTGCATGAGACTGACTATGTTTATACTGAAAAAATAAAAAGAGGTTTAACTTATTTTATGTCAGCATTAGCAGATGAGATGGTTTTTAATCAAACCATCAATCAACCATCTTTACATCTCACCTTCCTCATCTGTGGACTGCTTTATCTATCATCGCATGAAGACATTCCTCTGCTGTTACTTTATTCTTTTTATTGGTGTAAATCTCAATATCTTTGCAATTCTGAGTGATTTGACTGTATGCCTCAAACTAAATCAGATTATTTGTATTTGGGAAGGGCTGCAGTACTACAGTTTTTTTGTTTTGTTTTTTTTTACTTTTACAGACTTTTTCTAAACTGTTTTTCCTCCTTCATTCTATAAAAATCCTGTCCACATACATACCTCAAAGAAAAGGGGGAAACAAGTGTGGACTGACATGGAAGAGAAATTACTCTTCAACATTAAAGTTGAATATAAAGTTGGTAAAAATCAGGAAAATGTGGATTGGGAGTCTTTCCAGTCAAAGTGTCGTAACATTTCATTGAGCAGGGTCTTTCTGGGGTGACTTCAGACTTCCCTCGTCTACATGAGGGATCATCACTACTAACCTCTACCCCATCACTACCAGTTTCTATCAGCTCTATATTCTGGAAGCTGTTTTCCAGAAGTTCTGATGGTTAGAACATCATTTTTCTTTTGTTTTTTCAAATAACCCTGGCTACTTTCATATGTGGTCCTAAATCAGAGACATAATGCGACTTCAGTCTGAACAACCAGGGTATTTATCTGACCGTTACATCATTGAAATGCGAAAAATGCCATAATTCAGTACCTAAGGAGGAGGAACAGTGAGGAAAAACATATTCACTTTTGTAAATGCAGTGTGTGCCTGTGTGGTCATGTCAGGACCTCTTTTGTGCATGCGGGTCACTTCAGGGTCGCGATCAGTTCAGACTCAAATGACACACAAGTCACATCTAATATGTAACATGAACACAGAAGCACTCACAGAAAAAAAAAAAAATCAAACTTCACCCAAAAAAATCTGAATGATGCATTAAAACCTGCTGTCTGAACATAGCCTAAGATTCATTAAAAAAAAAAAAAAAAATACACTCTTGAAAGGTATGGCCACTGGGTTTTCATATCCTGAAAACCCATCCTGAACCCCTCTCTCCACCTGTCTGTCTTCCTATCCTGTGTGTCTGTCTGCAGCCCAGCCGTCGTCCTTCCCTGCAGTCCACCTTCAGTCTGGATTGTCTGTCTGCTTCCTCTCCTCATCACCATTGCCATCCAAACCAGCGCTTTGCCTCACAGCTTTCCCTCTGCCTTGGAAACCCTCTTCCTTCATTTTCCTGCACCTCCACCGACCTCCCCATTCCAAAATCATCACCTCTACCATTTCCCCATCACGTTTCCTCCATTTCTTCTCCTCAGCCTGAATCACCTCTCCTGGAAAACGTCTTCTACTCTTTCTCTCCCCAAACCACCTCACCCCTGCACTCCGATGTTCCCTCCTGTTCTGCTGCTCACATACATTCACACACCCTGTCCAATGGCAGCTGCCCCCACGAGTCAAATTCTCCCACCAACAGCCACCTGCTCTGTTCATCCCACCCAAAGCCAGACAACTCCTACTCCCATCCCAGGCACTTTGTTCCAGTTCTTTCCCATTCCAGTCCTAACCTTAACTCTCTGCCCTGCAGCATGTCGAAAGCTTGTCCTCACACCCTCCCAAACATCCAGCCAGAGTCAAATTCTAATCTTAAGACCATGCAAAGCTTTCAGCCTGGCTGCCAAACTAATCTCAGGACCCCATTCCAGCCTGACTCTGACCCTCAGTTTGGACATCCTGCTGTGCAGCCATGTGGCAGACCCCCGCTGGGCTATTCTGCCCCCCTCACCCTCGCACACAGCGAGAGAGTCCTCTCCGTAACCTCTTCCCATACTCTGCCCTCCATTAGCCCACATCCACCCAGTCAGATGCCGAGCTTCCCTTTAACTTCACACTTGCCTTTTCCATGTCCTCATTCTGAAAGACCTATGTCCAGACCACTGAAGGCAGGTGTTGTTCAACTGCACCATGGCTGTTTAAAGAAAATAAACTAAAACAAATCTGTACTTTTGTATCAGAAAAAGCTGCAACATTAATGTTTCATGAGATTTTAACTCTTTGCTCTGTGCTAGTTTTCACACCATATTTCCAAACTTTATTTGCAAAGATCTGTGTTAGTGCATTTATTTATTTATTTATTTTTACATAATGTTAACCTTTATTCTTGGAAGGCAATCAGTTTGACCTTCACTTACAATGATGGTGGGATGGTACAGTGGAAAATGTGCATAAACACAAACATACAAAATAAACCTTGAATACACCGTAAATCAAAGTAGGTTTCTCGTCTAATGGGAAAAAAGAAATTCATCATTCATTAAAATTCTAAAGTAAATATTGAAATTTTGCTGTAATGGCCCCAAATGTCAATTTTTGTCACAAGATCCAACTCCTAATCACATGGATGTTTTCAAGAAAATCTTTTAAAAAATGTAGAAATTCCTCATCTTGCATCAGACGAGCCCTTATTAGAATGCAAAACATATTAGTTGGTAGCACACATTTATGAAATGTAAATGTGAGAATTGTTCCCGACTCTGCAAATAATGTTGCAACAATTTTTGAGCCAAAAATCCAATGATTAATAGTTGTGTGGGGTTCTTTTTAATCCAGTGCTACCAAGTAGCAGTGACACTGCAGTCCGCATGTTGTTGATTACCTTTAAAGCATGTTCCATCCATGTTGGACAGTTTGTTTCAATGTCCTTTGATGTGACTGATTGTAGTTACAAATATGTGTGTCTGTTTGTGTCCTCGGATTATTGCTCCCTATTTCCAGCCTGTTCAGGATGCCTGTGATAACTCCTGATTCCACTGGGCTTATGGTCAGAGCCATCTAACACAACTATAACTTATGTACTGTATGTTAAGGACGTGCTAGAGCAGGCTCACATTTACTGTGTTGACAACAGAAATATGGTCATGTTCTAAATAACAGGAATAAAAGAAAAGCTAACAAATGATGTATAGGATATTTTAAACCGCTGGATTCTGGAGTACTGAACAAACACAATAACATTCCCACTGTGCCTCTTTCTTGGCATTGGTGAACAGTCCCATTACACTCCTGCTTATTAGCTCCACCTACCTAAGCCTGTTTACTCTGTACCCCTGGCGTTCTGGCACCTACACCCAGCCGATGGATGCTGTTCAGTTCTACAGACAGGTGACTAGTCTTATGGTGAAAGTCATCAAGCTTTTAAACTCTGTATCCATCACAGTTTTTTATTATGTGTTTTTAAGTGATGTGACATATACCAGCTAGTGTTATTTATTAGTTCCTAATAGATCAACAAAAGTGAAAACTGATGCTGTCTTGTGATTTTACATGGAGTGATTTTGACACTTTTCAAACACGAAGATGTCAACGCGGCGCAACACATACTATAATTACAGCCTACAGGTGTCCGAATTCCAGCCGCTGTTCTTTTTCTTGCCTGTAGATGGCACATAGTGTGTCACCTGTAGCTTTAAACTGCTGCTGCATTTACTTATTGTTGTTTATGTAATGGTATCATAGGTCACCACAGCTGCAAACTGAAACTGCTGACAGTGCAGTCATCCATCTGACGGAGGGTGACGGTGATGCCAGGCAACCAAACCCAGACCCTGTCACTGTGTCGTTGGTTATTCATTCATTCATTCATTCATGCATTCATTCATTCATTCATCCGTTCGAAAGTCTCCAGATAATGACCAGTTTTGTCTTCTTCTGGTCTTACGTCACCCTCCAGTCTGTCTGTCTCCTGTCCCTGTGTTTATCTGTCTATTTTTAACTGGGGTATTCCCAGGAAAGGCTTGGTCATCATTGGTCGTTCAGTGACTTTAACCTTCCAAGATATTTTTTTGTGTGTGTGTGTGTGAGTGAACTTTGTGTCCTTTTATCTGTGAGCGTGTCGTCAGACGTGCTGTATGTTTCCCTGTCTGTGTGAGTGTTCGAAGCCTGTCTCCGTCTCGTCTTCAGTGTCCGTCTGCTTTTTGTCCTTCCTCCTCGTTATATCCTTCTGTTTTTCCTTCCTCCTCTTCCTGCGTCCCATGCTCTCTTCCTCTGTTTCCCCTTTGTTTCCTTGTTTGTCTTTGTGTCTGTCTTGCTGTCGGAGGTGTGGTCCAGAGCAAGCTACTATGAGAGACTATGGAAGGTAGAAGTTACAATACTGTTGTGATTGTGATGCTGGAGATATTAGGTCTGTAATAAAATCCTTTAAAAAAAAAAAAAAAGTACAAAATCATTCAAATCAAATGTGAACCAGTTCATTTCAACCAACCACCAGAAACCAAAAGGAGAAAAAGGCTGTGGGTTCATCAAGAACTTCTGTTAGTAGTGCTCAGTAAAGAAAGAAGAATCGAGCAGAAGTGACTTTTAGGGATTTTAGAATAATTGTCCATTCCTCTGCTGCTTTACAATGCATCAGTATTAAAAGGAGAGTTATCCTCTTTCTTCTCAGTTATGTAAGAAGCAGTGTGTTATTTTTGTCAAAATCAGAAAACGCTAGTTGTTGAAAAAGAGGTCTTTGGTGAACCCCGACACCTGCATCACTTCTAACCCCAGATGCTAATGGTTGATTCTACACAACTATGACATTGTATCTTTGCCATGGGTTTGTATGTTCGTAACAGAGAATCTAGACAGTGCCAGTTGAACTAACAGCTTGCTGGACTTGCAGCCCAGTGGGTGTCCCCTGTAATGATTGACAGCTAACACAGCCACACAAACAGCTCCAGGGGGTTTGTGTGTTGATCGTCTGAGTGACCAGTGTTCTGTCTTGTCATAACTAACTTGGAAAATCCAGTGTTTTTATGATTTATTTTTATTTCTTCCATTCTGTCTCTTTATACCTTTACCCATACTCCTGTCTTCACCACTGTCAATGTTTCTTTCTGTTTCTCTTTTTGTAGCCAAGTAGACCAGGTTATCCCAGTCCGCGCTCAAGTGAAGGTTTTTACCCCAGTCCCCAACACCCAGGACACTACCAGGTATGTAGACAAACTCCACAGTTTGGACACTTGCTACATGTTCACATAGCTCAAATGATATTGAGAGTATATCTGTAGTGATTAATAGTCTTGATAGTGGTGTGAGAGGACATGAGACTTGTGGTTATGTTTTCAGGCTGTAGAAAATCTACCCACTGAAGCAGATTTTGTCTAATCACAGTTGTTTATACACTGGTTGTACTGTATATACAACTGACCATTGTAATTACCATTGGCTGATCAGACTCTCAGCCACAACCTTGATTTGATATTAAAATTCCATGAAGCGTCAGGCCATTTAGTTTTAGTCGTTCTATTAGGACTTAGAGGAAAGGTGTGCATATTTTTGTTTCTTCTTCTGATGTCAGCTCCAGCAGCTTCAAATCAGTATTCTGTGGCTTTAAGGTTTTACATTAAAGCATTAAAGGGGTGATATTTTGTTAAACCCAAAGTCTTTGGTACATTTATTTGTGTATTTGGACCCTAATAGTTAAAACTATTTGAGTTTGAGTGTTCCAGGTCCTGCAAAACTGTCTTGATATTCATTTTGGTGAAAATCGGGTGGATTTACAACCCATTTTAATCTCTGCTTAATTTTTAGTCTAACTAGTTACGTCACGACATTTGCAAATATAAGGTCAAGACTTCCGATGAACATTTCTCAGATTACACCATAACTGTTTGTCAGCAACAGCAGTCGTAGTTCGTAGTGAAAATATGTCCAAACTTTGAACCAGTTACCTAAAATGAATGGGACAGAGAAGCACAGCCAAGAACCTGGAAGGGGCGGGCATGAAGTGACTCATGTGCATTTAAAGATTCAGCGCTCAAAATTATCTTCCTGGTCTGGTGTCATTACTCAGAAATAGGGTTGAGGACCCAAGCATAGCACTTAAAGTTTATGTAGACTACAGGGAAATGTTTTCAAATGCATCATTCTCTTTTTTAAAAAAGAAGCAAAATATCACTCCTTTACGGGGACCTGTAGTGAATTGTTATTGCTAACTGTTTCAAAAGATCACATATATTTCTAGCTGTTCTGTCTTGTAATTTTTGTTATAACTTGTTGTCAAGTGTGTGAGTACTAGGTCACTACTTCATCAGTCAGGTATCATTGTCAGTTTTGCTGAAACCTAAAGAAACCCTATTAAAAGCAGTAATGACAATAAGCAGAAGTGACATTGTGTTTGTATGTCTGTCTCTGTGTCAGATGGCAGGATATCCTGGGCCTCACACACTCCCCTCGGTGCCCAGTGCCCTCTACCCCCCGCAGGCCACTATGCTGGATACACACCACGCACACACACACCCCCGACACCACGTTCACGCACATTCGCACACACAGCACCTTCCTCTCCCTCATGGGCAGGACATGGCTGTGTGGGGATCCGTGCTCGAGGTAAGAGACCGGATTTGCAAACGCATACAAACACAAACACACAGGTAAGTCCTGTATGAGCTAATGCAGAATCCTTTTAAACTCAATCACTTTTTTTTTTTTTTTTTTTTTTTTTTTAATTTCAGTGTGTGTTTCATTTTCACGCTGCATTGTACGCAGTCAAATATTGAAATCTCATCTGGAAATAATTGATTACCTGAAACTGATGAGTCTTGATGTTTGGTGCAAATCATTATTTTCAGGGTATGTTTATCCATCATTTCAGTTCAGCCTCTCATCAGTCTGGTGTGTGTGTGTATCTGTCTGTGTCTGTCTTCACGTACACGTCACGACTGTTTGTGTACCTGTGTCGGTGTGCATGCCTGTTGCTACGCCTTGTCTTTTGTTGCATGTGTGTTTGTGTTTGTGTGTGTAGGACAGGGCAGTAGACATGCAGCAGTGTGTAGGCCAGCAGTGTCTGTTAATGGAGGAACAGCTGATGATACAACAACAGCAGATGGAGGAGGATCAGAGGTGGCTGGAACAAGAGGAAAGGCTGCTGGTAACACACAGCACACGCTCTAGAAAAAAAATGCACACAGCTCAAAGAGATAATGATACATCTAAGTTAAGTGTGATTCATATCAAGAAACCGCTAAAAGAATCGATTACAGTCCACATATGTGCATAACCAATAATACTGTAATGGAGAATACCACAAAAAACGGGCACATTTTACAAGTTAGAGGAAAAGTTAATTTTTTTATTTGCTTTCTCATTTTTTATGGCTGTGCAGTGTCTTGTATTCATTGTGAGGTGATCATGTCTTGTCCATGTTGTCATGTTTTATTTTCTTCCCCAAATCAATACCTTACATTCCTAATAAAAATTCAATCCCATGTTGCTATACTATATATCATTGTCACACCTCTGCTTTAGGGTAACCTTGATATCCACTTATTCCAGTTTCACAGTCCAGTAATGAAGTCTGTTTCTTATTGGTATCTTATGAGAGTCTATTTTGTTTCAGTCAGGGGTTAAACTACATTAATCCAGTTTCAAAGATTTTATATTTCCCTATAGATAAATAGCAAATCCAATTATGGATTTGCTATTCGCAAACATAATCAAAACATTAAGTTCACTCACCTAAAATGTGATTTCTCACTGAAGTATCCTACTTCTATCCTGTTACTGCTTTTAACAGTCTTGATGATACAGATGGTACTGGGAGATTTTGCAATCAGAGCTGAATTCTCAGCCCAACTCGTAAATTTAGGCAAAAATGCACTGTTGTCAGGGTAGAGGAAATGACTGTGGCACGGTTTGAATATTAATAAATAGACTGAGTTGTTTTTAATCCCATCTTTGCAGACTTGTTCTGTTTTAAACCAAATCCTTTGATCTTATTGTAAAACAACATATTACCTTTGTCGAAACATGTCCACAAAAAATATTAATTCTTTGAATTGAATTAATGAATTGAATTTGCTCTTCTGTTAGAGGAAAACAAATAAAACACACAGAACAATTTGCCATTAGGTTAATTAACAGCACGTAAATGTTTTACTGACATAAAAGGAAATGTAGGCAGCATGTTTATATCAAAGCATATTTGCAGCTGTATGTTTTTAATATAAGAAGGTCATTTGTGAAGCCTTGATTTGCTGCATACTTAACTAAATTTGCTTACATTTCTCCTGATTAATTTAATAATTTTACTTGACTGTGTAGTCGTATTCTATGGTGAAAGGCCGTTTTTCTACAGTGAAGTCATTTGAACTGGTGGATCTGCGGTCTGTGTTGCATTTTCTGCGAAGGAATCATGCAACCAAACAAATGACTCTGTCTGTGAAAAGAGTTACTTCTGATGGAAAGACCCTCTGACATAAAAAGAGGGAACAGAGGGAGGGCTGCTTCATTTAAGATGCATTCTTCTGTTAACATTGATTGAAGGAGCTGTCTGGGTTTTGAAGGTGTGTGTATGTATGAGAGAGAGAGAGAGAGTTTGCAGGCAGGTGTGGCCTGTGTGAATTCCAGTCTAATGATAGGCTTAGAGAATCTGACAGTGCAGTCAACAGTCTGTCTTTGACCCACAACCACTAACTGACAACACATTACTGAAAAGCAGGGATGGCGTACATGCATGTGTGTGTGGGCACGCAAATGTGAAAGTGGGATTGGAGGCTGGCTGGTTTTTATAACATTGTCACTTCAGGGAGGGGCGAGAAGGGGGCAAGAAGAGGAGGAGAGTGGAAGAAGGGTTTGGGAAACGAGGACAGACATGCTCACACACTGCCGGCTGATTGGCAGCATGTTCCATCCCTCCTCCTCCTCTTCCTCCTCCTCCTCCTCTCCTTCCCTCTTTCCATGCGTTAGTCAGATAAAAGTCTACTGGAGGCAGGAAGATAGTTATATCTGAATTCTTGTCTTGATGAAGCTCCTGGCACAGACTAAGATACAGGCCAGTTGTTGGGCAGGCAGACGCAGGAAAACACTCCGACAGAGACAAGATAGATCAAGATAAGAACAAAGACACAACACCTCAAACAAGTTGGATACTAACTATTCATCAGGAAACTTTGATGAACAAGCTGGCAATGCTGGTCTTCAAGTCCTGTCTTGGAAAACTGGTAGGCAAGAGTGGTTCTGTGAGTGTGCAGCTGGTGGGCAGTCAGGTGGTTAGATTTATGTGTAGATTTGGGCTGTAAGCTTTTTTTGTGTATATGTGTGTGTGTGGGGGGGGTGGTATTTGTGTTGGTGTGTCCCCTTCTGTCCAGCATCCTGCAGCTTTGTGCAATATATTCCCGTTATTAAAATCTTCAGATAAACAAAGTAATGTATTCATGCTTTTCTGCTGTGATTCATTCATCTCTCCATTCTTTTATTTAAACTGTGGTAGTCAGAAAGCAGATCACTGTGTAACCTGCCACCTAATATACGATTAATATGTGGTGATCAATGTTTTATGTGTTTGTTTGCATTTAGAAACCAGACACCAGGAGTTCTAGGGGGAGTCTGGACAGAGACGACGGAGGCCTCCAACCACCAGTAAGTCACTACCACTACAGTTTGGTGTCAGTGGAAACACCATCTTTAATTTTCCCCCAAAGAGATTTTAGCCTTGTCACGTGGCACCAACTTCACATAAGCGTTTTTTAATTAAAGTAGTAGGAAGTTATGTTTGTGTTTTTTTAAGAAAGAATGAAGTCCGATAAAGATAAATGTTGACAGAAGTCCACATTCTGGTTGGACAGGCCTCTGCGTGTTTGTTTTGATTAGAGCCGAGGGAACTGATCGGGGGGACAGGAAGTGACCTGCGTGGTGTGGGGTCAGCAATGAGGGGTCAATGGATTCCCACAGCAGCAACATATATTAATAGAAGAAAACACAGCAGACGTTTTATTTAGCTTTCTCTTTCAGTGAACCAACAGTTTATAGGTTATTGGGCTCGACTCAGTACTCACTTCTGTTCATCGGTTTTTACGCACTGAGAAACGAGGGTTTAACATGGAAAAAAGCACCATAGAGACAGAAAACACATTCAGAACAGATTTAAGGAGCAGCAGCTGCAGCCAAAAGTATGTGAGACTTACATAATGTCACATCTTTATAACATGTTAACTACTGTTGTTGGCAGGGATAGCCCATTTTTCATCAGCTGTTCATAGTATCAGTAAACAAAGACACAAGATCCTTCCTGGACATGTTTTAAGATGTTACTTACATGTCTGAATATCCAAATATCCCCATACTCTGAGGTGGGCAAAGACACGTTTGACCATTGGTAGACAAACGCACTTCTGCATTTTGAAGCTCAATAATGATGGGGGGGACATGACAGCATTTGTTTTTGAGGGAAGAAAGACTTCAAAATAAATGTAATAGAGTTTGTCATTAATGTAGATTGACCTAAAGGGGTCATATTTTTGCTAAACCTACTTTTGTTAGTCTTTGGTACGTTTATGTATTTGGACCCTAATAGTTAAAAAAAAGTTTGAATTTGAACCATCCAGGTGCTATCTTTATAATCAATTTGGAAAAAAATCTATTAATTTCTATAACCTGTTTTAATTCCTTCTTAATATGATATGTCTATAACTAGTTACATTATGACATTTGGATATATAAGGTCGGGACTTCCAACAAACATATTTTGCTGAGTATTACATAATTGTTTGTCAGCAGCAGTGGGTATAGTACCTACTGAAAATATGTCCCAACTTCGTGCCATTTGCCTAAAATGTTCAGTTATTGGTTGTATTAACAAACACAAGTTGCTAAATGTCCCAGTGCTGCACGGTTGACAACCTGGAGGGGGTGGGGCATGAAGTGGGCCATTTGCATTTAAATGGTCAGCACTCAAAACCACATTTTTCTTGTCATTACTCAGAAATATCGTTGAAAATGGGCTTGTGGAGTTGAATTAATGAAGAATTCAGACCCTAGCATAGTATTTACAGTTGATGGAAACAGGAAAACGTTTTAAAATTCAAAATAAAGGGGAAATATTTAATTTTATTATTTTATTTTAAAATTTCCATTTAAAAAAAAAAAGCTAAATATCACTGCTTTAAGAATTAAAAATGTGTGCTTTTGAAATGAAACACAGATTTTTGGCTTCTGAGTTTGTGATGACTTGGTGAAACAATGCAAAATTCTGCCCAGTGGCAGAATTTTAATGCTTTAAGCTTTTAACAGCGGCTCCTTTTCATGTGTGTTTGTATAGGCTTAAAGTTGGATTCGTATCTTCTGTAATCCTTTCATGAATCCTTCTTCTTGGCATTAAATTTGTCTGTTGCATAGTGTCTTTGTGTAACTGTATCCCGAAGTTGAAATCTTGACGACTGAACAACAAGCTGTATGTTGATGTCAGTCCTGATGCCAGCAGAGGTTGTTGCAGTCTGAAGTTGCCATAGGCCAGATATTTCTGTCTCTGTAATTCATCTCGCTGCTTGTCCTCCTCCTCCCATTGAATGGCTGTGGTTTGTGGTGGGAAAATCTCCCAAGTGTGTGTGTGTGTGTGTGTGTGTGTGTGTGTGTGTGTGTGTCAGTGTAATATGCTCGGGTAGA
>JAPTYR010000009.1:16480993-16494168 GCA_029814505.1 Siphamia roseigaster | reverse complement strand
AAGAAAACAGCTAAAACACATACACATAAAAAAGGGGAGGGGGGGGCAAAACAATTAAAAGACTGAGTAATAGAAATATAAAGCCTATACAAGGGTTAAACAGCAGTGGGTAATAATAACATCCTACAGAAAAAGGCGGATTACTCATTTTAAGCCTTTTGTTGTCGAGGTGCTGATCTGACAAAATAGAGTTTGGAGTGAGAAATTTGAGAAATGTGCGTCAACGGCGTGTGCTGACCTGTAGTCTGGGTCTGGCTGCCAGGTAGGATGTGATGCAGTGCTCTCCTCCATCGCAGGGTTTGGTGTTGAGGAAGCCGTAGAGGAGCCAGGCGGTGTGGAGCATGTAAACCACAAACACCCCGAGCAGGAGTTTGGCGATGGAGCTCTTCTTTCCGCTGCCGTCCGCCGGTTTGGAATAACACGATGGAAACATAGCGGATACTGACGGGTACAAAAACAAAATAAAAGATTCTTTAGGTGTTTTTTTGTCAGACTGAAGATGTTCCTACAGAGCGTCAACACACAATAAAGTCACGCTTCCTCTTCTCTACAGCATCCTTCCGGTGATCTGCATCCAGCAGAGGGATGCTGATGCTGACAAACCCAACCCTCTGTCCCATATTTTGTAACTAATTTCATACAAAAATAAATAGGCCAGTCAGTTACGCAACTACTTGGAAATAGGCTTATATGTTTCCCCGTACACATTAGTATTTATGTCTGTATAGTCGTGATTTTTAATTCGTTTTCTCTAAATGTTATAACTCATACCTTAATGTTTGTGTTCAGTTCTGTAGTCAGAGTCGTGTTCGTCCCTACAGACGATCTTTGTATGTGTCATCGAGCGCGGTGTATTGTGGTCGTGCTCAGTGCTCTTGCTCCTGTCCTCTTATGGCTGTTTCTCTCCACGATGCTAACACAGAAGACCACATTTTGGTTTTATCCCTGACGGCCAGCAGTGAGAAACAGCTGAATGTTGTGTATTACTTTTGTGTCCGTTCGCTGTCACTCTGAATCCGTGAAGAATAATTAGAAAATGCAGGAAGCCTCTGAATGCTAACGGCTAATTAGCATAACACAAGGAGGAAAGTTAGAAAACTAAAGAGCATGAACACATTGAATGATGCTGAGCGTTGAAACCTAGGTTGGATCATCTTAGCTAGCATTAGAGGGGATTAGTACTCTGACTGAAGTAAGTATTTTTACCTGTATGGACCGATGTGGACAGTCTAGTGTAACTGCCCTCTGTCAAGTCAAACACACGGAGGAGGACACCAAGGGAGCATGGAGGAGATGAGTATGATCTGATGTGTTTGTCATCACCTGTGAAAGCTGTTGAAGTGGAGATGAAGCTCCTCAGGATGCTACTGGCTGGCTGTACGAAATGCACAAGGATATATCTGCCGTTTGGTTTGCACTATTATCCAAAGCATCATTCCAACACCGTTAGGCTCTTCTATTCAGGAATGAATGGATCTCGTACAGAAGTCCAAGTGAAGTGCATGCCACAAAATAGAGACAGTAAGATGGGTTTGTGGAGCAGCATCCACCATGATGTGAACACGAATGGCCACTGCATCCAGTTTATAAGACCTCAGAATAAGCTGCTGCAAGGAGGTGCAACATGGCCTGGTATGTAAAGCATTTCTACTCAAGTGCTATATGTACACAATACTTGGTTTATTTCCATTTTATGCAATCTTATCATTCAATCTGCTCCACTAAATCTTAGAAATTTTGTTTGCTATCTAACAGCTTCAGTGTCTTGTCTGATATTTTACTTCATCCCCCCCATGAAGCGGAAACTACATCTTTTCCTGAAATGACTAAAGGTGCAGAGGACACTGACATGTAAAACGTACAAGGATGTTATAGAATAAGACAAACATTTGTGGATTAAACTACCCACTAGCATATGAAGTTGTTCCAATGAACTCACCCTAACTTACAAGTTTAAAACTGAGAAAAGAGAATGATAATTTTTCTATAAACATAATTTAGAGTACACTATACTACATTGTCAGTTACTATTTCAAGTCAAAGTTTGGGATTTATTATCCACTTTAAATGCATTATTTCATTGAAACATACATTTTATGCCTTAAATGTCTGTAAGCTTTAAAGACTTTTTAAATGTTGTGACTTTAATGCACATAGAATACAAATTATGCCACTGTTCCAGCCAACATAATTGTTTACATTATTTACAGTGTATTCAGTGCTTAAAGTAAAGTAGTATAACCGCTTGCCCCTTATTTGTACCCTTTCCTGTGGTTTAGATTGAACTTTTCTTTTAACAGTGACTCACGTTCGCCACAGAATGTCAGAAGTACCTCTTTCCAGCGTGGCTCCAGGTTTTGTTGTGGTAAGTTCACATTGTGTTGCTGAACCAGCCTTGGTTTGGTTAGAAATAACTAGTGGACTTTTTTTAGAGGAAACATCAAATAATCACATGACTGAAACATCAGTCATATTTTTCACATCAGCTGCAGATGTGGTTGAAAAAATATAATTTCAACATTACTTTGATGAACTTCTGTTTTTCTTCTTTCATGCAGATGAAATTTGACAATGATGGAAACGTGACAACATTTGGTAAGTGCTAGAAAATGTCCATATCAACTAGTATATGTTCTCTTCTATCCATATCTATATATATGTGTATATACATATCTTCTCTCTTTTCATGTAATAATCAAAAACAGAGGCTGTTAATTGGCTGATGATTGGTTCTCTTTTGTTCTGTAATGTGATTGTTCTCACCAGAGTGAAGAAATAATTTTAAAAATATCTCCCAGGTACACAGTGATCATGTGTTGCTGACTGTGCTGTGATTGTCACCTAAACTGCTGCATTTCTGATATCCTTTCCTGCTATTCATGTTTATTGTCATACTATGTCAGAGTAGTTGTAAAGAAAATAGAGGTTGATAAAATTGGGCTTCTCCGACACCCTCTGCTTGATCCCTGACCTTTGTTCTTTGTGAATCTAAGTGGTTCATAAAAACATACAAATATTCTCATTCTTTCTCCCTTTTATTTCTTTTCTTTTTGTTTTGTTTTTTTACAGAGAAGAAGAAAACTGAGTTCTGTCAGGAGCTCAGCCTTCAGGCCAGAGACCTTCGCTTTCAACACAGCACCAGCCTCACTGCCAGAAACAACTGCATCATCCTAAGAATAGAGGTCAGATTTATTTGTCTCACTTTGTAACACTTATATCAGCTTTTCCTGCTGATATGATGACTCAGCACAATCTAGTTAGTGCCACAGTTATGCTTGGTCCAGATGGTTGGTTGGAGACGTGGTAGTACATAAGGCAGTCACCGTTCTCATGGGCCTGTCGCTGTATACACATTTCTTCAGGTAGATCATTTTTGGTCTGTACCGTTGTCAAGGTGAGATGGCCGCACTGTTTCTCACACCTGATGACATGCAAGAAACACAGACTATTAAAAAAAAAAATGCTGTATATAGACTACCTCATATCCTCCATTCCCATTTATGCACCTAATTTTGAACAGTTTGAGCATTTCAGTCAAAAATAAATTTGTTAAGAACCCAGAAAGTTGGCCACCTATTGGAACTAAAAAAATACCAGGTTTTAACTTGATGAACTATGATAACATCAGTTGATGTTTCATGGTCTGTGCGTTGGAAAAACAGGATGGAAAAGACAACATCAATGAAAAAGAAGCCAACAGGAAAAAAAGTGTTCTAATCTGCTGATAGGACATAGTGCTTGTTCAACTTAAAAAGAAGGCCTATTTACTCGACTTCACAATGGTTAAAGAACTAGCACAAAATTTGATGGACAACACCTAAAATTTGTGTATTTAATCACCATCTGTTTTCAGTTGAACCAAGCTTGAGTTTGTCATTTCATCTCTTCCTGTTGGTGCACCATTTGTTAAATTTTAACCAGTTCTCACCTGTCTGGTGTCAGGTGTGTCCCAAATGCTCGACACTCGGCACAATGCTCATACATCTGACAAACATTTTGGCACGTGGGGCAGTCTTCACATGTGGGACCTTTGTAGTTTTCATTACATTCACACACCCCACACACACAGATTCCCCGTCCGTTACACAGCTGCTGATTCGATGCCATGCAGTTAGTGGTGTCCAGGCTGCAGCTGCAGTCTTCGTCGGTCCAGTTTTTATGACAATAACATTGTCCACAAATACATCGTCCATGACCTCCACATAACCTGTTGGAGAGAAATTGTAATATTTCATACACAAATCTTTTTTTTTTTTTTTTTAATAACTGAACTCTGTAATTATTTAATGATCTTTAAGGGGTTATTCATGAAAATTCCATGACAAATTCAGACACTTTAAACCCACAGCATTTCAGCCTTTCAGCTTTAATATACTCAAAACAACAACAACAACAACAATAAAAAGCACTCAGAGAGCACAGACCTCTGCCAAGCAGCTCAGTTCCCCCCATATTGGGATTTCCACCTAAAATAACAGTTCTACAATTATTTCGTCTACATCTTTAGGTTACTTGACCTTGAAAATGTGCCTCTAGCAAGTCGATTCATGTTGATATCATTAATAGTTCGGTAGTTATTCACTAAATTGTCTTCCGCATCATCTTCAAAATCTAATTCCTTGTTCCTTTGACCATCCTCACCATTCCCTGAAAATTTCAGCAAAATCCAGTCATAAGTTTTCGAGTTATCATGTTCACAAACAAATAAAGCAACGCCGGCAAAACTATAGCCTCTTTGGCAAAGGTAATAAGTGATATTAGATTGTCATTGTAAATGAGAAATAGTTATAACTTGACCTATCTAGTTTAATTACAGTTAATACCAAATTTTTGGAGGTTGTTCTGAACGTGTGTCAAACATTTCCAATGATGTTAAAATTCAGACAAATCCATTATTTATTTTAATGATAAAAATAAAGTTTGTCTAATCTAATCTAATTTAATAGTTCCTTTCATTTGGTCGTGTATCACTTAGGTCATGTCCCGTTAAATTAGTCATCCTTATTACTCTCTAATGTTGCTAGTGGCATTTTTCTAAAGAATGAAATCACATAATGTGAATATACTGTAACATGATGTGAACTAAACTTAATGTATGCTATTTTACTGATTTATACATTTCTGAAAATGTCAAATTGACTAAATTTATGCAGTGTTGATGGTATGAAATTTTATATATTTTTTTCCATTTAGCTAAAAAAAAACCCAAAATAAATAAGAAAACAGTGCATCTCACGTTTGAACAAAAGAGACGAGGAGGAGAAAATGGAGCAAGAGGCAGTCTTAAATATACATACTGTGTTTTTAAATAAGCTTAATCAGAGACACATTTAGGCGTTTGATGGTAATGAGAAAAATATGGATTGAATTGAATATGGATTAAAAAAAAAGTTGTAAAATAATCCACAGTATGGTGAAAGCACATATACCTTCCACTGAAATGTGGACACATGAAGTCACTGCACTCACAGAACCGTCCATAGAACTGCTTTTCTGGGTCAGAAGTCACATGACAGTTGCAGTCACCGAACATACAGACCCCCCTGTCACTGCATATCTTGGAATCTGGCTCAGCGCGACAGGTGCTATCATCTTCCTCTGTTGTTGTAGGTAAAAACTCCTCGACACTCGTTGTACACTGGGGTCCACTGTAAAGCCTGTTGCACTCGCACCGACCACACACTAGTGCACCAACACCACTGCAGACTGAACTGTTTTCCTCTCGCTGTCTTGTACACTCACACTGACCTGAGGGAATTTGTTCAAACATATTTATAAAGTTAGTTCTTAGACATTAAATATTTGTTCCCTCTGTAGCCATGTTCTTTATAAAACAGTATGTTCCCATCAGCTAAACATTTTGACATTGTACTTGGTGTTGTCTGGTTTATCAGGGTTATACTTACAGTCCAAAGTTATTTCTAACTTCACAATCTCTGACAATCCTTGGAGTGTGAAATGAATAAACCAGGGTCCAGTTTGGTTCTGCGTCTGATCAGTGGGACATCTGGTAGCCTTCAAATTTACCTGTTGATAACATTATTTACTATTAGAGCAGTCAATTGATTAATCACAAATGAGTAATTGTTATTTTTCTTAAGACTGGTATTTTCTATAATGCATCTTTAAATATAAAAGCACAGAATTAATCTAGTCAACTTTGATGAAATATACTTAAATTCAAAGACTATTGTTTAATAGCACCTTGATAACTTTTATCTCACATTATCGCTCGTGAAATACAGATTTAAATTAATCTTAATTCCAAAGAAACTAAAGATATATTTAAGATGAAGTAGCAGAAGGATTTGAAACAAAAATTTCTTGGCACCGGTTATGTGTTGCTTGGTCTACTATGTACATTATGTTGACCTGTAGGATGGAAGGGTCACTGCCTGTGGTGGTGCTGATGGTGAGATCGGCCCCTGCTGGCAAATGCGTGGCGACCAGAGACACTTGTGTGATGGGTTGGTCTGTAGGCCTGGTGATGGTCAGGTTGAAGGACTGAGTCACACCAGGCCTCAAATGAAGGGCCAGCTCCTTGGGCTGGATCAAGGGGGTCTTGTTGTCTGATGGATCCATGCTGCAGATGGGTATAAGAAACAACAAGCATAAAGGAGGATAGCTTTTAGTTTGAGTGCTGAAGGTGAACATGTCTTCAAAGGACACATCAGTCCAGTGAAAGTGTATATATGTAGTGTTATATATTATTTGAATAAATATTTGGAATCAATTAATTATTTAACATGGTGTTTGAAAATATATTGTTTGCGATAGAATTTTTCTGCTTTTGAAACATATCCTGAAACGTTCAAGTTAACGGCTCAACAGTGTTTCAATCAACAGAATTTCTTCATTTATTAATAAGGTTTTTATTGTGAAACTAGCTACAGGAATATGTCATGAAAGCCCATGTAGTTCTGTTGAACACGCATCCTTCCCTTGTAGATGGGGTCCACTCGTTCCTCTTAGATTGTCTTTATCAGTGAAGTTTATTACAACACTTGAATATATGTGTTTATGTTCATGCACTCTGTGGCCCTCCAGGGATGCAATTATCTTTAATTCCATCGTCTATTACTTGTGTCATATCAGATAAGGGTAAAGCATGGGCATGTCTGTGTTGCAATTGTTTTATGTAATCGATTTGCTTCTTCATACCACTTACCTGCTGACATTTGTGAGAACGTGTACACTGCCCTGGGGATTATACACAAAACTCTCTGGGCAGCCTGACTGCTTCAACTTTTTTACAGTACCACAGCGTCTTGAAGGGTTAAGAACCGCACACCAAGCACAGTCTGGGCCAGACTGGATGCAGTCATCACAGAAGCGAGCATGTTTGGGACATTTGGCCCAGGCGAAGCACAAAAGATTCAACAGCAGGCAGGAACAGAACAGCCGTGCAACCATCCTGCATTGGAAAAGAACACTATGATCATTATTCTTAAAATTCTATTGGCAATTATTTGTTTTAACCCTCCTGATTTTCCTTGGGTCAAAATGACCCACCACTATGTTAAAAACACATGAACAAAAAATCCCTTAAACGATATCTTTTCAATCTGAAATGTGATAACCTTTCCTTAATTAACCCCAATATTAGAAACTGTTAATTTCCAATGCCATCCATGTAAGCTGTACAAAAAAGTACAAAGTTTGTCTTTGGGTCAAAATGACCCAACAGTTAAATTGAGTGTAAATCACAGTCACAGAGTTAGTTCCACAGAGTGAGGGAATGTTTTAGTTCTGTCTCAGATCAGTCAGTAGCAGAAGGAAACAAGACCAGGCAGGTGGTCTGACCCAAAGGGAACTATATTAACCCTTTGTGGATTCCCAGAGGATATAAAGCTGCTGCAGATGACACTTCCCCCAAATATCAACTAGTGGTGTGCTGAATAATATCTTTTTGCAGGTGAACTGGGAAAACTCAGGTATTCACACAATTTATGGTGATTGACAAGTTGTTTCTTCAAGCAAAATATGATTTGATGTTTCAAATTCAATTAAACTGCTTATATTGGGGGTTTAGTGAAGATGGGTCATTTTGACCCGGCACACATGGGGTGTATACAGAATATGAAGACAACAGGAGGGTTAATCCAATTATCTGTATATAAATATCAAATATATCGGCTCTTCTTGACTGATAAACAGGGGAAGTTGTAAATTATCCAGTGTGGGTTTAAGTCTTCTGTTAGTTTAGAACAGTGTGAGGAGGGATTTGTTATTTAACTTTTTTGCTAACTTAACATTTAATATCAAATATGCTGCTCTACACTACAATAACTGACCTTTGCTGTGAAATGTGCAAATTGAAAATGAGCTTATTTGTGACCATATGTACCGTGTCAAGGGGGTTATGTTGACTTGCTTATAATACTCCACAGTTGAACCTTGCAGTAAGTTATAGATAGTGTTCCATGAAGTGTCTTGCATGTTATAAATTAGCACTATATAGAAGAACATGCAGTGAACAGAATTAATGTCACAAATTTCAATGTTAAAAATGTTTTTACTAAGCTGTTAAAATTCCTTAGTATATCTGTACCTGTTCTTTGTTACTTTTGTCTTTTTAATTCTTTTTTTATGATGCTGAGTAAAAAAAGACTGTGTTCACACTGAGCCCTTCAATGAACTGGTGACACGTCCAGTGCATACCCCGGTTTCACCCATTGGTAGTTGGGATAGGCTCCAGCACCCCCATGAACCCCATAAGGACTAAAAGCAGTTCAGAAAAATAGATGTTCACACTACAGGTGAAAGTGGTCTCGATCTGATTTTTGAAATCATACAGTGGTAGAAAAAATTATTCACCAAGGCCTTATTTTCTTAAATTTCTTGTTCATTTTAATGTCTGGTAAAAAAAAAACCTTAAGGGTAAATTTGTTTGGACACACATAATGATAACAAAAATAACTCATAATAGTTTAATTTCAGAGCTGATGTATATCCATTTTCCATGTTTTCTTGACAATAACCAAAATTACTTCAGTTTTTACATCACATCTATGGCATTTTATTGACAAAGCAATGCTTTTACTCTCTCTGTGTTTTCTTTTCTGTCAGTTTTAATCACATGATGCACGCAGGAGTTAGTACTTGATTGCTTAACCATTGTTTTTGATGATTTTTGGAGGTCTAATAATTTTCTTCCACGACTGTATGTAGCTCGCGTTTGTTATTCCATGGCGGTATGAATATCACAGATCACAAAATATGATCCTTTCTGTTCTGATCCGATCTGGATTTGTTGGATTTAGCTGCAGGGACTCACCTATGCTATAAAGTAGTTCAGATGCAGCATAAACACGACTGCAGTGGTGAAATGAATCTATAACATCTTCTACAATAACAAAATACTGACAGAGACCACTTCACTGCACAATGTGTAGTGATAATACTAAAATACTTAGGCTTAAAAGTAAGGTTCTGACTACACAGCTTTTACTTGTAGAATATTTTCATTGTTTGTATTTGTACTTTTCTTGATGGAAATGTTGGAATATTTCTAAGTCTGAACTGCTTTCATGCATATGTCTCAGTTTAGTTCAATAAAACAGAATTCAGCAGAAATGCCTGCTGGCTGTGTAACAGTAACCAAAAACCAGTCAAACGCAAAAACAGTTCATTACCTCAAATATTAAAAGTGTCTTTTCTCTAGTAGTTTCTTGAACCAACTTCCCTCGTAGACTGTGAAGTGTGACAGACTGAAAACTACAATATTCATCTGAATTCCAGTCGGGCGTCCTGATTGGTGGTGGGGGGAGGGACAAGGGAAGTTTGTTTTCAGTGGACTTTCATCCTTGATTTTTGCAAGCAGTTTTCATGGATCTGACCACAAATACACATAAACTGAAGTTATTTAAAGGAAATGCAGTTGTTAAAATGCAAACCTTAATGGAACCATGGATGCAAAGGACCACAGGCATAATGAAAATAATGTAATCAATGAGATGAAACATGTATTAAGGGCAGATACAGTACTTTGTCAGCATAAATGTGACATTAAAGTTAAGGCGTCTTTTTCTGTTTCTTCAGACTTTAAAAGCAATCATAACCCCACAATGCCTTTTGGTTTTGGATTTTCGTGGTGTGGGATTGGAGCGTTGGTTGGTCCTGGAACTTGCCCCTCAGCTAGCATCCCCGACGCACACTCTGCCCTTTGAGTTCAGAGCACTGGAGGCCATACTACAGCACAGGGTGAGACAAACAACGAATAGTATGTATGTACATGAAGCAGCCACGAAAACGTTTGATCATGAAAGCATGTGTTTCTGTATATATCCTTAGGTGAACGCTCTACAAGCTCTTCTGAATGAAGTCGAACCTGTAATAATGGACACGTTAGAGTCCCTAGTGGATCCTAAAATCCTGTCTGCTGATAGAAGTAAACTGCACATACTGCTGCAGAACAGCAAGAGGTAAAACTGACCACTGTATTTATTAACATAGTAGGGTTACAGTAAAAACAGTTAATGCAACACTAAACAATATCACTTTGGCAAAAACAAACCATAAAATTAACTGTTGGATAAAAGATAAAATAATACACCATACTGTATATACTAACAAATATACAAATGTAACACAAACATACAGCATTCCTTTGCGGATTTTACTTCCTGACAAATTTGCTTGTTTAGTTTTATACCGAATTTTTTTAATTTAAAATAGAGATGACAATATTTCTATATTTCTATATACGGTTCTTCTTGAGTAAATATAGAGCTGGATATTTAAAGACATCACATTTTATATGTGTCTTTTCCTTTGCTTTTGCCTCCTCTCACCAGTTTATCAGAGTTGGAAACAGACATTAAAGTTTTTAAGGATTCTTTGCTGAAGATTTTGGATGAGGACGAGATCATTGAAGAGCTCTGCTTAACCAAGTGGACCGACCCTCGGGTTTTGTATGTCATGCATATTTCGCTTTGGAAATAATAATTATCCTGTTTCATTGCAACATTTAGATATTTTATTCTTGCAGTATTAATGGCTTATAGATGAGTTTTTCAACATTGGGGTTGTTGGATATGCAGAAAATTAACTTTTGCTGGTGTTATTTTAAATACAGCTTAGTTCTTTATTAAATTTGTGAAGGAACATTTTATATATGTTATGTCAAATGTTAATTTTGCTTCAGTGGGACAGTGGCTACTCATTCAATGCTCAGAAATGATCCTATCGAGGGTCTGCAGTGTTAAATAAATAGCACATGGTAATTTCATCGGCCATGAAGAGGCTCAAACCTTCAGGCTTCTGATTCAAAGTCAGATGTGTTATCCATTAAGCCACCATGCAGTTGTTGAAATTACTGGAGTCCTTTAACAATTTACATTTGTGTCCCTTTAGAGATACGTAGTTTACAGATGCAAGGAGGATGTTTGAAAACCTGTTTGTGTAAAGCCACACCCTCTTTATTTCGTACCACTCTGACTTTTCGATAGATAACTAGAAACTTTATTAACTAGTCTTAAAAATTCAGAGCTGCTTGTTTCATTTTGTGACTGAAATGAGCTAATTTACACCTAATTTTACCCGTAGAAAAATACAAGTTAGTTTAACTTGTCCACAAATTAGGTGGAAATGCCAGTCTTTGCAAATTTCAACAATTTGTGTATGGTTTTCATAGCTGTGGTTAACAATGACAACATTGTTATTGTTAAAAACACTTTGCTTAAGCTAGGTTAAGATGTTTGCAGTTCAGAATTAGTCCCGTGACCGGAAACACAAAAGTAAGGGAGGTAAGATAAGCACAGCATAACCTTTATTTTCTGTTGATGTTTACCATTTTACACAATTAACAAAAACTATGTAGTGCTCAGAATCACACAGTAAGAGCTAGTTTGGACTGACCAAATCTATAAAAGCACCACAGTTTAATCTTTATCCTTTAATCTTGTCTGTGCTCTACTGCTACTTTCATACAACTCATATTAAAAAACAAAAAAGTCCAAAAGTTTTGCAGGTTCGTTGTATTTTCAGGCCGTGTAACTAATAAAAATCAAATTTGCTTTTAATAGTGAAGGAAAATAATTGATGCCACCACATTGTCTTGGCTAATCCTTAGAGGCAACTACAACATATTAATTGCTTTTCTAGTCCCCTTAACCTTTGACATTATTATTGATTTTGTGTGTGTGTATTTATGTACAGTATGTATGTCTGTTTTTCATGTCTTTCCAGTGAGGAGAGCAGTCTGGGGATTGACCACGCTGAGGAGATGGAACTGTTGTTAGAAAATTATTATATGCAGGTACAACTACTCATATGAACCCACAGCTTTAACCTTCACAATTACACCTTTTTCACTTTTTAAAGAAATAAAATAATGAAAATTAGGTCAACTTATTATATATGAAACATGATCTTCAAAGCTCCATTCCATCCAGTTACAGAGTGTTGAATGTCATCTAAATAAAATACAAAGTGGGTGTATTGTGTGTATTTGTGTGTGTGTGTGTACATACAGTCATTGTTAGTTTTTCCATGTAGGCTGAGGAGCTTGGGAACAAGGCTCGAGAGCTGAAAGGGTTAATAGATGACTCAGAGAGTGTCATCTTTATCAATCTGGACAGGTACACACAAACACAAACTCTGTTTTCACAGCTTTATAAACTTAAATATTTCTCTTTCTTATTCATTTTCTTGGCTCTCCATTTCTTTTTCACTCCAGTCATCGCAACGTTATGATGCGTCTGAATCTACAGCTGACAATGGGGACCTTCTCCCTTTCATTGTTTGGTCTGATTGGGGTGGCGTTTGGAATGAATCTGGAGTCAACATTTGAGGAGGTGAAATGACTTCCTTTTCAGTGTTAAAAGCCCAGACAAATCACTCACTTTTCTTGCCTCCTTCTTTCCTAGCGAAATGCCTTTATACTTTTTACTTCTGTGTAATGTCTTCACCATTATTTTTTACTTTTTAGAATAAAAGAAAAACTGTATTTGAAGTAATTCTGGTTGTAAACAGTCTTTAGAAAATTGTATTAATTCTTTTGAAGCTTTTAAAATGTCAGTGTATGTATTTCCGTGTCTACATCCAGGTAGTTAAAGGAGAATTCTGGCAGTTTTACAAACATATCCCATCTGTTTGAGGATAAACTCAGTTGTCCAAAGGGGGTATATGTGAGATAATTTTATTCGGGGTACACAAAGTTTGACACTTGAGCA
>JAPTYR010000009.1:16463668-16478036 GCA_029814505.1 Siphamia roseigaster | reverse complement strand
GAAGCCCTAACTCGGTTAATTGGTTAAGCTAAATTGCTCATTATGTGCGACTGTGCGAGTGATTGTTTGTCTCCATATGTTCAGCCCTGCGATGACCTGGTGACTCATCCAGGGTGTACCCCGCCTTTGTCCTTAAGTAGCTGGGATAGGCACCCCTGTGACCCTTGTGAGGATAAAGCAGGTTCAAATAATGAGATGAGATGAGATGAGATGTTCATTAAAGATCAGAAGTCACAAGTCATTTAGTAACAGGCATTACAATGTTAAAATAGCACTTCATTTTTTCCTTTTTGTTCAGATTATTCACATTTTATTATGAATGGATAGTTTGTTTATGTAAATATTTTCATAGTTTAATGGGGTTTTGCACTAAAACAAAGAGGAAAAAAATGTAGCCGACATTATTTACAAGTTATTATTTTGTATTATTATTTTTGCATTATAGTTATTATGTTTTACTTGATCACATTATTATGTCACATCTTCACGTGCACACCTGTAAATAGTATTTGTATATTTTTTTTGATTTTTTTACATTATTACATTTCCTATTGTGTATCTGGTCGTTGTGCTGAATGAATGCTCTTTTTTTGCTCGTGTGTTTTGTTTGTGCTCTACTCTGCTGCTGTAAATTTGGAATTTCCACTGGTAAGATTAATAAAGGAATATCTCATCTTATCTCATCTCATCTTATCTCATCTTACCGGTGTACCAATATTGGACCACAGAAGACAGGTCAAGTGTCAGCCTCTTGGCTTCTGCTGTGACATTTGCAGATGGTAGGTTGGTGTAAATAACATGAAAGCATCCTGCAGTCAGGCTGGTGGTGGTGTTACGGTGGTGATGGGGTATATTTTCATGGTGCACTTCAGGCCCTTTCGTAACACCTTCATAAGCATCATTTAACCGCAACTGTCTACACACAAGTATTGTTTGTGGACATGACTGTCCCTTTATGGCCACAGTGTACTCATGTCTAATGGCTACTTTCAGGTTGATGTCACAGAGCTCATCATCATCTCAGACTGGGTTCTTGAACACGACAATAAGCTCTTAGTCACCAGATGTCGATGCAATAGACGCCCAGAGTGGAGATCAGAAGAAACTCATTGACAAAGCTGCAGCAAATACATGATGCTTTCATGTCAAGAGGGAGCAAAATCTCTGAGGAATGTTTCCAGCACTTTCTTTAATCTATACCACAAAGAATTAATGTAGCTCTGGAGGTGGTCACTGAGTGTATGTATTGATCTTATCCTGACATATCTGTGCTTTTGTTATGATTGCTACTTGAAGAATAACTGATGATTTATGTCAGTCGGTCCTTTAGAAAAGACCAAATTCATCTGTATCCGACTGGTGATGACAATCCACCCAAAGTCTGATCTTATTATCTTGCGAAATAAACCTTCACTGTCATCGTCAGCAATAAATATCGTATTAGCATGTCACTTTGTTACACTTGGAGAAATATTCCTTCATTATGATGAACGTTGTCATGATTATTGTTATTTTGGGACATTGCCACACGCTGCCGTAAACGCTCATATGTCAAATGTGTATCAAACCACAGATATAAGTAAATACATGATGTGCCCATTTGGAAAAACTTCAGCCACAACTATAAATGTTGTCATTTTTGTAGCTCTTTAGAAGACTCCTGTGAGTCTGGGGTCCATAAATGGGGTCAAGAAGTTGTAAAACTACAATATATATTTATATATTTTTGATTGATTTTTGAGCAATGGCAAAATATACTAGAAAAGCATTTGGAGAGCGCAGACCTCTGCCAAGCATTGCTATTCCCCATTGACCGCAATGTTAACGAAAATATAAAGTGATCCACAATCCAGGATCTCTTCCGGATCTTCACAAAAATCTAATCACTTCCAGATCTCCCCATTTCCGACCTTCCCTGAAAATTTCAGCAAAATCGTCCATAAGTTTTAGAGTTATTTTATACACAAACCAACCAACAAACCAACAAATGCCGGCAAAAAAATAACCTCCTTGGCCGAGGTAATAAAACACGTAAAACTAATGAAATATGGAAAGATCCTCAGTCCTAGAAAAAGGCTTGACTTCCAGTGAAAGCCTTAAATGTTCCTAAACCATAGTTTGTGGCTCATGTGTTTGTTTGTCACAGCTCTGAAATCTGCAGTAATTATCCTCCAGTGCATTTGCATCCGGCTTCCTTCGATCAACTGCGCCTCCTTCCTTCCCTGTGCACTGAGCCTGCATCAGTATCAGTATCACTGTTAATTGTGTTATCACAATTTTGTTTGATTCCACTATGTATTTGACTGAACATGAGTATTTACAATGCAAATATTTTTTAACAGGTTGGGCACATTTGCCGGTGATGTTTACTTACTCTTCGCCTACTTATATATTGCCTTCCACTTTATTAAGATCAATTTCTGCAACTTAAATTACAACAATTGCCAAAGGTGACTTGATGTGGACTTCACTTGATCTTTTAGAGGACTTGACTTGACCAAGGTAAAAATACTTGGGACTTACTTGTGACTTGGTCCCCATGTCTGCACACAAATACACGTACACAACTTCACACCACTACACACAGAAAACATTATTATTGCACAGGTTGTCCTGGAAATTTTTTATTTTATTTTTTTTAAATGCCAATTTGTTAATTCATGTATAATCTGAAACTTGTCATTCACAGACAGCGGTCAGGCAGACCAATAAAGTAGCAAAAAATGTCAGATATTTTTAAGGGTTAATATATTCTATCTTCAGCACTTTAAGTTTCCATTGGAGCTAAAGTGAAGCGGAACACTGCCATATAACCTTAAAGAGCACAGTGGTTTTGTTCCGGTACCTTTTTCAGAGCATCAGTATGGTAGCGGTGGATCACAGCCTGTACGATTTCATCCGGACTCCCGTTGTCTGTTCCAGAGACAGATTTAAGAGATAAAGTGTGGCAGGATGGCCTTGAGGAAGAAAGGCCTGGTGGGCTCCAGCCTAACCAGGATTTAAAAAACTGTATGGGCTTGTTCCTTCCCCACATCTGCAGACGCCTGAGCAAGGGGGATAAAGAGAGCCAGAAAAATGGCCTCATTTTATGGGAGAACTATCGAGAAAAAAAAATAAATAACAAGGTGGGAAATTCACCAAGCTAATGCTAAAAATATATGTTGAAAATACAACATAGAAGTAAACGGTCTTTATGTCAGACATAACTAATTTCATAAGTTATATAAGTGGAAGGCCACAATACTAGGCAACAAAGTGTGACATAGGTTGTAAAAAAATTTGGAATAATGTGTTTTCTTTTACTCTCTTCGGGTACTCTGGCTTCCTCCCACCACCCAAAGACATGCACTAATAGGTTAATTGGTTAATCTAAATTGTCCATAGGTGTGAATGTGACTGATTGTTTGTCTATACGTCAGCCCTGTGATGAAGTGATGACTTGTCCTGCCTTCAGTGGCTGGGATAGGGTCCATGCGACACCTGTGACCCTCGTGAGAATAAATCGGGTTCAGAAAATGAGAAAATATTTTCTTTTACTGAGAATGTAAACGAAGAAGAACAACATATCTGAAGCAGACGATAGCACATGGCATGTTTGTGCACCAATATGTGATTACGTTCATTATGGACATGAAAGTAAAATAAATGTGATTTTTCTTTTAAAATCAGGGAGTTTTATATATTTTTTTAATTTTGCATATGGTAAAGGAAGCATGTGTTTTTTCAGAAAACTAGAGGGGCTTTTCTCTGCCATTTCAATTCCATAGGGGATTTCCTACACCTCTATTTTTAACTCCTGTCTTGGATATGAACGTAACCAAAATAAACCATTTTTTTGTTTGTCCATTCCAGATACATGAGCGTTAAAATGTGAAAGGTAATATTTTCACACCTTAGTTTTATACATTATGAACACATTTAGTCTGAATCTGAGTAATAGAACTCAAATTAATAGTTGGTCAGTCCATTGAAAATGTATTGTCACATTTTTTGCAGCAATTTTGTGTCAAAATTATTACAATATTTTGAATAAAACAAAACAGACGGTTTTCTTGCCTACTTTTATTTTGTGTGATCTCTCTACATATATGTATAGTATTTCACAGATTTCTTGTTTATGTTACAATGTTTGGGGATTACTGGCCTAGAATCATTTCAGCCACCCTAGATTGACTAACACTGTAGCCTTACATATAAATTACTTCTATAAGTAACAATATGTTAAAATCCGTTAAAATGTAATTGGTTTAACCCTTTATCCCCTTCTCACAGCCTTTTTAGGTGAGATTAAAAAGAGATTAATTGTTTCAATTTATTATAGATCATAATTAATTAATATCTATTTTTTAAACATCACGATAGCGCTAATATTAATGTCATATTCTAAACACATTGATTAAAGTTAATAAATGCATATATCTATGCAAAATACCCTTGAATATAATGTTGATATTATTTGTATGTTGTAAATGTAGTTGTAATAATAATAATAATTATTATTATTATTATAATAGTATTAAATGTCATTTGTTTGTCTTCTGTCTCCAGGTGCCCCCCACCCCGCATGCCGTCATGGTAAACATGGTGTGAAACAGCTACAGGTGTCATCCTGTCACTTCCCATTAGACTGTAGTGATCCACAGGTAAAGCTGTGCTCTGGAAGTGTCAGGACATCATTAGTAGCGGGTCAAACTGCATTACGCTCACATGCTCTAGTCATTAGAGCCAAACAGGATGGCTGGTACAGAGCCTGTGCAAAAGAGCTGCCAGTTAAATGTAAAAAAGACTTCGCTCAAACACACAGAGCCTTAGAGGAAGTGTTTCTTTACTCAGGGAAGTACAGTGTGCTTTAGAACAGGAAGGAGAGCACTGTTTTAAGACCAAAGGTGTGTGATGAAAGTGAAGAGCATTAGTGAAGCGTTGCCAAGCCTTTAGCAGCTGCAGAGCCTCCATATGCTCACCGCTAAATCTGCTTACTGATGCAGGCTCAGTGCACAGGGAAGGAAGGAGGCGCAGTCGATAGGAGGCCGGATGCAAATGCACTGGAGGATAATTACTGCAGAGTTCAGAGCTGTGACAAACAAACAACACATGAGCCACAAACTATGGTTTAGGAACATTTAAGGCTTTCACTGGAAGTCAAGCCTTTTCTAGGAGTGAGGATCTTTCACTATTTCATTAGTTTATGTGTTTTATATTTTACACTGAAATCAGTCTTCTTAGCTCTGTGATTAGCACATAACGTTTTTAACCCTTAGGAGTCTGAGTGTATTCAAGCTGTTTTTGAATACTTTTGATTTTGCCTTCATAATAAGCAATTTAATAAGTTTGTATCTGGACATTATAATGCGGCACAGTGGGGCAGCGGTTAGCACTCGTGCCTCACAGCAAGAAGGTCCTGGGTTCGATTCCAGCACAAGTCAGTGGTGTTGGTGTTGAACTCACACCTTTCTGTGTGGAGTTTGCATTTTCTCCCCGTGTCTGTGTGGGTTCTCTCCGGGTACTCCGGCTTCCTCCCAACCATCCAAAGACATGCACTGATAGGTTAATTGGTTAATCTAAATTGTCCATAGGTGTGAATGTGAGAATGTAATTTGTCTATATGTTCAGCCCTGCGATGAACTGGTGAGTTATCCAGGGTGTACTCCGCCTTCACCCTTTGTGGCTGGGATAGGCTCCATGCGACCCCCGTAACACGAGTGAGGATAAAGCGGGTTCAGATAATGAAATGAGATGTTTTCAGCACAACCTCACCTGTGTGACTTTACAGTTTTGTTTTTGTTTTTTTTGTCATTTGCCATGTTGGGTGGTAGGATAATTCCATTATTATTTGCTGGATTTAGTTCTTCTTCTCTGGTGTTTTAGCATTTTTCTCAGCGGAGCTCCCCCTACCGTTTCATAGTACACATTTACTGTCATAAATCTCACTGTTCACCCTCTCACTTCAATCATGTGCTTTTATTTTTAACAAAGCCAGCAACAAGTGTGTGATAGACAAATATGCAAATATGCTAGTGTAGTGGAGCAGAATGGAAAACCTTAGCCAGACATTGAAGTGTTGGATGTGTTTACTTCACGCTCCTCTTTAGCTCTGCAGCTAACATTAGCAGCAGTGCCAGTGGTTACTAACCTCAGACTCAGTGGTGTGCACAGACATTTTGGGGGGCAGATGCTCAGTGGGAAAAAAAGGGCACCTTGTTCAGCATGTAGTGATGTGTCCTGCTCAAAAGATACAGTTCTGAGAGCCAATGCTTCACAGTGAATCAGAAGAGCTGGCTCACATCGAGCAAGAGCCTACTCCCAGTTTTTTTCCTTTCACTGCTTACCTCAGTGCTCTTTTGTGCAATAAAAAGATTTGATTAAAATATTAAACAAAAGGAAGAACTGTTTTGTAACAGAATAAATGCACAAAATTAGAATGTTATAAGGCTGTTATAAAACTGAGTTTGGTTCTAATTCTGTTCTGTGGAATTATTTGCAGTTTTGTTGTTAATTTGTGCAATAGAATGAATGTGTGGTTAAAATATCAAATCATAAAGCTTCTCGTAAAAACTTGGCATATGAAAGGGTTTTCAACACACAAACAATTCATTTTTGCAAAGTTATAGTAAAATAAAGGCCTACAAAAAACTATCCTAAATTAAGAGCCATTCAGGAATGTTAAGAGCCTGCTCTTCTTTGGGAGTTGAGCCAAAAGAGCCGGCTTTCAAAAAAGAGCCAAACTTCCTATCACTAGCAGAATTGTAGAACCACTGGCTACCTTAATATAACGGTGTGAGATTAGAGAAGATAAAAATTAATCTGGAACACATTTTCAAAACAAAAACATATGCACCAAAATTCTACCTTTGCTTGGCATAAATAGAGAACTTAGAACACTCAGCCAGTTCTTTTTCCACTTCAACATTCCAACCATCCACCAGACAATTGAATTGTGAAAAGCATTTGAGGATGTTACGTTCGATTCTATACCATGGTGTCGGAGTTGACAAAAAACCTGGAGACAAATTTTCCCTGGCGTTTACCTGTAGAAATGATTGGGCATTCGATCCATGAAAATCCCTGACAAAGTACAGGACTATGATCATAGTAAAACATCAATAAAAGTAGAAACTATCTGAATATAGCATAGAGGTTTTCTTTCATTTTTGATGATTTTGGTTATTTGTGGCTGGAGACATGTCATTTTTGCATGTACCTGTCAATACTACTTCCCACCACACACAGGATTTACATTTCAACTGAAACTTTGCATGCTCGCATTTTTACTAACAGATAGGGCAACAAACATAGGGTAGATCAATCTTTTGTGGATATCATTTTGGCCAATGGGAGGGGCTTGAGAAGTCCTGGGACATCAAATGGCAGTCTGAGCTTGAAATGACTCATAACTGCCTAACAGTGTGCTTAGTTGTAAAAGCTTTGACTACTTTGTCATCACTAGTTTTAAATGATAAATGTCCAATATGAGTGCATTTCTATCACATGAATCTATTATTTGTTATGACTAAACTACTGTGTACTATTGGAAAGTGCTTTTAAATCATGGGAAAAAAAACCCTTCGAATAAGTCTTTTCCTTACAGAACTAAAATGTCACAATGTTACAGAAGAGCAAAACAGAAATACATTAGGAAACATTGTGGAATATTAAAACAAAAAACTACTGAAAATATCTGAAACAAAATAAACCAAAAAATAAGGACATTTGAAGTGTACTTAATATAAAGAAACAGGAAAAAAAAAGAAACAGGAAAAAGTTACACACATACAAAAGACCAATGTAAGATACATTTAAAATAGCAAGGACATGGATAAACTAAAATCAAGTTTTCTGGCTTTGTTGGACATTTTTTTTTCAATAAACTTAAGAGATATGTAATAATTAATATAATCACATCTAAACAAATTAAATCATGGGACTGATTTTTTCCCACTTGGAACAATGACTATGAAACTTACCAAAAATAATAAGGTTAACAATATCTTTGACGTTTACATTTAAAGTATCCATATGATAGAAAATATCAAATAAAGAAAAAGATGTAATGTTTAAAAAAAAAATAAAATAAAATTTAAGGACAACCAACTATAAATATCAGTCCAAAATGAAATGTGAGAACAATTTAAAAACAAATGTTCAATGGGTTCGGCTTCAGATGAACAAATATCCTCTCCTAACATGCCAGGTTGTGTACTTCCGGTACATCCTTGTGTCCATTCATGGTCCATCATCGAGAAACGCCCCCACATATTTCTTCAATGAACGTCACGCCGTACTGACGTCACCGCGTAGCCACGCTTCGTGCCAGACCAAACAACTTTTCCAGAGGAGCTCCACATCGCAGCGCGACCGTGAACCTATTAGCAAGTTACTGAGATTTAATAAGAAGTAGTGTGTAACTAGAAGGGAACACACGGCGAAGAGTTTCCGTATATTATCAACGCTTTTTTCTGAGTAAAACCGATCCTTTCCTTCCTCTTTTAACGTCTTTTTCTCCCCAACAACTACCCTTTCTATTTGGAAGTAAAAATGAGGAGTCTTTGGTTGTTGTTCCTCGTCGGACTGGCAACTGGGTTCATCAGTGACAAAGTAAGTACATTTTAATTGACGTCTGGAAAATGTTAAATGAGACCTTTAAATTGCTGCATATATTTTTCCCCCCCCACGTCTAACGGCACTAATAAACGTTTTAAGTTGGTATCACTGGTGGTTGAAATGTTACATTTCATAACGTTTATTTTTGTCTGTTGAAGACGGTTAGGTTAGATATTTTCCTCCCCACAAAACCACTTTTTAATACACACAGACTTGCATAATGTACGTATGTTGATTTATACTGAATATCATTGTATAGTGTATTTGTTTGTGACTACTTCCACCTGGAAGTTCAGTACTCTGTAGTTAAAAAAAAAAAAGATCACAATAATAATATGAAAATGAGTCTGACTAACTTTACAGAAGCAATATGTTATATTTACTTACTAATAGGCTATTCAAGGCCAGAACCGTCCATGCTTTAGCTCATTGCTTTAATTTACTTAGAATTTGTAAATCTTGATAATGACAAAAATCAATTTAATTGGGAATATAACTGTTGAAAACTGAACTATCGTGTCAAGATTGAATGAAAACTATTAGAACATTAAAAAATGTCTTGTTCTAAAACTAGAAAAGTCTCTGTCTTTCCCTCTCTCCATCTCTATGTTATAAATGCTTGAAAACACCTGGAAATGACAGGTTAAAAGGCTCACAGAGCTCTGCACCTTGTCACATGTGCAAAAATATCCCAGTACCTTGATTTATTGAGTATGAAAGCCCCCAAAGAAAGCCTCTCAGAAAACCCATGATGTTTATGATTTATGGACTGTATATTGTGAGAGGGAGTGAGTTGAAACCTGAGATTGTAGGATTTGTAGCAGGCGCTTAGAGGCAGCAACACTGACAAAATACTGAAAGGCACAAGAAACCAAAAGAAACCAACCAATCATTTCTTTCCCTGAGTTTTAATCTTAGAATATGACGTATTATAAACTCATATGATTACTGAAATAGAGCCTTTTAAATGCTGAATCCTCTCTTCCAGTCTATGGTTGCTCTTTACCTCATTTCTCTAAAGCACAGATTTTAGTCCTAAATTGCTGGGCGTGATGAGTTAGTACATATATTACTGTCTCTTGATGTGTGTGGTTGTAGAATTACTGGTTACTCAGTTAGTGATACGTCTTACATTTGAAAGTTGAATGTTGAAACAGGCTTTCGGCCTGTCACATTTTGCGAGCCGGAAGTTTTGTCATTTTCTGGATGGATGACTCAGTGAGTCCCAGCGGGCTAGTCCAGGCAGGCATGAAACTGTGTGGGATACAAGCAATTTTCCACTTATCCAGAAAAGGCAAGAGGAAAAAGGTGACAGCTGCTCTCATTGTATTATAAATCATGTATTTATGTAATGCGTTCCTGAAATCCATTTTCAAACCACACATGACAGAAGACAAAATTATTTCATATGAATATTGCTGTCCTGCCATATAAGATATTAGCCATATTTCCCACTGTGAAGTGTGAATATTGGTCTTACTGATTAATATATGTTGAGAAGACATTTTACCTTGGCCCAGATATTGATTGCATTGATAATGCTAACTGGAATTACTGACAAAAGTTTTTACAGTTCTATATATTGTTCCATATCTTTTGATTAATTATTTTGAGTTTGTTCCTCATGGTTTAAGCATTAATTTACTGATTTAATTTATATATATATATATATATATATATAACTACGTATGGTTATATGTAGGTTTTATTACTTTGACTTTGATTTGAATGATATACTTTCTAATAAAGTCAGTCCTAATTTTATGTTCAGCGTTCAGTGATATCACAGACTTAACCACAACTAACACTTTCCTTTCATCATTAGTTGAGTAGATGAGATTAGACTAGAGCATCTTGTGGGACAGTTTGTGATGGGTTGAAAAACTGTCTCAGTGACACATTTTGTGAATTGTTTTTTTTATTCTCAAAGATCTTAACTTTAACGATCAATTTAAAGAAGACGTCGTTATTAATTGATGATAACAGTCTGAAATATTGGCTGTTTTCACAAAGGGCTGATCATTAGATGTCTCAGTTTGTACTGCTCTTTGGTCAGCGTGTGAGCTTTGACATTTTAAACAGACGATGACGATCTTATCTAACTTTGGACAGTATTACCAAATATTCTAGACTAGAACATTTAGATTAGGGTCAGTATATTCCAATAACATAACCCATGTTGCATTTATTAATTACATATGCTGTCTTTGTGAGACCATTAAAGAATATAAATGCTGTAAAAAAAATAAAAAAAGATGACTTTAACTTGTATTTTTTGGCCAAACATATTCCCCCTCTGTCGTACATTGTGCCCCACTGCTGTTATTTACTTGTCGATGGTGATGACAGATCTGCTGTGTGCTTTTGGCTGTTACACAACCTCACTTTGGACCAAATGGACCTCTCTCATTACCATTGAGTTCCAGCTCATTGACAAAACATTTTACTGTAATAGCCGAGCAGACACAAAAACACAGATTTGTGGATTACTCTTTGTAATAATGCACTCCCCTCAGCACAATCACACACATTTTTGTCACTCTGTTGCGGGTCTTTTTTTTTTTTCTTTCTGTGTGATCTAGCTGCTTCCAAAGAACTGTCTTCACTGTGACTGAGCACTGAGAAACCAGATGGTTATATGTGCTCTGTGTGTGTGTAGTTTGTGTCCATATGTAGAGTATGTTTTCCAGATGTTATGAACTAGAACTGAAGTGTCTCAGTACATGTATTAGCAGTTCAGAGAAAGAGAATTGAAGAGACAGAGAAAGTGACAACTCATGATATTTTTGCATTTGTGTTTAATTTGATGGGATCCATTTTCTATTGGGTGTGTGTGTGTGTGTGTTGAGTGAGACACATGTGTCTCTGGTTTGCTTTTGTTCCAGTGTAGCTAGTACTGGATTAAAACGGGTTGTTTTTCATTGTTACTTTTGTGTTTATGTTGAAATTTAATCTTTGGCCAAACCAACAGGACAGCAAAATTTGTAGTTTTGTAGTTTCACACTGGACCTATAAAGCTCACTGGAACATCCCTGGTTGTGTCTTATTATTTAAGGAGTTTCCCCAAGTGGTATATTATTATGTATTTAAGTGTTTTTAAACTGCATGTACCATAGCTGGGGTTTGTAGCTACAGTATATCAGATCCTGAGACTAGACTGTAATGTATTAATCCTGTAATATTTCAGTATACATATGAATCGCTTTCAAAGCAAAAGGGCAGATTATGTCCAATGATATGATATAACAGGACCTGTAACATTGGTTACTTACGACCTTAAGATTTTTTTCTTTCTTTAAACATTATGCTAAAACTGTAAGAATCTAATAGAGTACAATAATGACAATAGGCCATCATGGACATTAGATTTGGGTTCTCGTAGTGCTTGTGTTGTGTAGGTCTCTGTGTTTGGTTTTGACAAGCCGAGCATCTGCTTTTGTAATCCCTGTTCGAAGACAGCAAGAATGTGAGATCCTCATCTGCTACTTTAGTCAAGCCTGGGATTGTCAAACTGACTTTTGAAAATTATGTTAACAGTTTTTGGCCTGTTTCACAAATACAAATGTTGTTACATCTGGTTTATCTCATGTTTTTGTTCTGTTACATTCTAGTTGGCTTGTATCTCAGAATTCACAAGGACACGTAATAAATACACATATTTCATAAGACAAGACCATCTTAACTTGTATAACAAGGACACAAGTGCCCCCTGATCACCAGAGATAAAGTTGCTAGCTATAGCATGAGAAATCCCTCTTCTTCCTCATTGATTCTTTTAGTACTGTGGCTATTATTTTAGTAATATTTTTTGCGAAAGACAATACATTACCATGGTCATCTCTTTTATGAGAATTGTACCGAAGTGTCCCCGTCTCTCTCCTTCCCTTGTTCTAATGTTTCTCCTTTCTCCTAGTCTTCAGCACCTGTGTTAGTGGAAGCATAGTATACATACCAGACATACTTTAGGTCTCAATGGGCCATATTCATCCATGTCTGTGTGTGTTTTTGTGTCTTTCTACTAACATCTGCTGTGTATCCATCTTTCAATTCCAGACTCATTATGAAACGTCTTTGATTGTTCCATATATCTGAGTCTCGTCAAGGCCTTTATTACATTATGTTTCTTCTTCAGCTGACGCTTGTTTTTTTCCTCAGACTTTACATGAAGAGACAACCAGGCTTTTGGTTTTCATCGCAGTCCTTTGTACAGTGTTTGGTGCAAGGTTTATATACATACATATGTATGTATGTATATATATATATATATATATATATATATATATATCCATCCCCCCATGTGTGTCCTCTTGTCTGTTCTGTGCATTGTCTTTGAAGCTGCTCTATCTCTCCCTCCTCCTCACTCACTTACATCTCTCCTGTCTGGCTCTGTGAAGCATCACAAATTACTGCCACAGCACATGAAATAAAAAGAGCCCAGCCTCCTCCTACTGTAATGTGTACAATCTGGATACCATCCACAGTACATATGGACTCACCGATACCAGTTCACATTCTGGTGTAGTCACCCGGTGCTGGTCATTGGTTCTTAGAAATATTGCCTTACTGTTCAGTGTAGCAACGACAACATGTTTTCACTGAGTAAACCTAGGTTTTGCAATCGTGAATGAAGCTGATCGGCACATGCCTTTTTGTCTCTTATGTGAGGAATAATTATTTATCAAATTTTTCTCTTTCCCAGGTCTTTGTCTCCTCCCAGACAACCTTTTCCACAGTAGATGACCTGTACTTAGAGGGACGAACATCAGGTGACCTCCCTATAGATGATGAAGATGGAGAAGATGATGGCTCTGGCTCCGGATCTGGAAACTATGGTAAAAAGAAAAAAATATATTTTTAAATTGTTTTTGTTGATGCAAATTAATCTATATAATCATTAAGATGATCAAGATAGATCATGCCCAGAAACATTGCAATCTTTGTTAATATATAACCTTCAGTTAATCAAAAAGGCAGTTTTTACTTGGAATAAAAGCAACAGAAAAGCAAATTTCTGCTGTTTTTTAATGTCATTCATTTACACACAGACCCATGAGTCATACATATTACAGTCACAAGTGCTTGTTTATTCAGACACAGAAGCATACTCTGTGCCAGATGTTTGACCTGAGGTGATGTGGTGTGAACCAGGTGAGATTTTATGAGAAGCCAACAGATGTCAAATATTTGTTCCCCGTATGAATGACTCATCTCTATACCCACAGTGAATAATGTGCTGGAACATTCAGTACATTCCGTTGAGCTCCAATAAAATCCCAATCCCTGCATATAAAAAATTATTAGCATCCTGAACTTTGCCAAAGACAGGATTGGGTATTGCCAAGCATGTAGTCTGTTAATGAACAGATGCATACAGAGAATGCAAAACTGGATTTACTCCCAGATGAATAATGGTGACAGATTAAAGAGGAAATAACTACAGGGCGTTAAAACTGATCTTTGGTTTCTTCTTTAGCTTTCGGCGACAGAGATCAAGAGGAAGAACTCATGAGGTTCCTCAACTTCACTAACATAACACCTCCAGTTCAGCCATTTCAGCCACAGCCAACAACAGACTCGCCCCAGAATGCACCAACCACCGTCGCAAGCAGCCAGAAACCAGCTACCACAATGAGGGAGGCTGAGACAACAGCAGATGTGACTCCTGACAATGATGGAGTCACAGAGGTATAACACTAGTCTGGGCCCACCCATACTGTGTCGTTCAGGCCACGCCCGCGGCCCAACCACAGTATGGCCTCGTATAAGCTCA
>JAPTYR010000009.1:16356068-16366102 GCA_029814505.1 Siphamia roseigaster | reverse complement strand
AGCATTTTTTGGCACGATCACTGATATCGATCACCAAAAAACTTGCTGATCACTGCCGGAATTTGAAACTTCCATTTCATCTAGCATACTGTAAGTTTTACATCTTTCTCACACACTTTGAAGAAAGTCCAGACAGGAGAAGTCATTGTGCTGTTGAGACATACCTGTGTCACTAGAAAATTATGTCACATGATCTGCTTTTTGAACGGCATGTTTTTCCGATCGCCAATCAGGCTATTTTTAGGCCGTATCTGCCAATCAGGATCAGCAGCTGATTGATTGGTGCATTATTAGTATATATGTGTGATGTATTGAAGCCAGGAGTTGGACATTCAAAGCATGTTAAGTTTCAGTTTCGTTTGATGCTGAAAAGCCAGGCTGTCATTGGCTAGCTGTTAACCAATCAGAACCAAGCTGATGAGGATGCTGAATATTGATGAAAACTGATGCAAATCAAATTGAGTGTTCCAGCAGGCTTTCACTACCATGGTAGATTGGATTGAAACTTTATAACCAAGGGATTTTTCCATAGAAAATGTTGCAGGGTCTATGGTAGAACCACAAAAGTAATGAAATGTGTGCAGCAGGGTATCTTTAATTCTAAAATAACCTCGAACTCTCACTCTCCTTGGGTGGATGTCACCATGTTCCCACTTCCGCTGTTGCTAAATGTATACCGTTTAAAGGAACCCTGACGATGCCTGACAGGGAATGTGCCATCTTGAATAACTCTGGGGTGGAGTCTGACTCAGTCCATGGTGCTGTCTCAGTCACATATGAAAGTAGATTTTGCTATTTAACATCTTCACCATCCTCCAGCCCAGTGTTTCTATCACCTCTATGCTGCAGTCTCACACTATGGCCTTTTGTAAATTGATATTTAATAGTCGCGATCTGAATTGATTTTGGATGATCAAATGTAGTCCCCCGCCCCTCCTATTCTCCATCTGACCATCCAGTTTGTCACCTCTGTCACTCCCGAGGCTGAAGAACAACCTGTCCTTTAAGTGCCTCATTCTTTCTTCGCCCCTTAATGAAAATGACTATTCCGGACAATGGGAGGAAATTACATTTAAGCAATAAATGACCAGCTCTTTACGCTCCCCCCACATCCCTCCCCTACCACCCTCTGCAAAGCCTCAGATGGAGCATCTGTACAGATGGATTTAGCTTCAGTGATAATTTTCTTAATTAAACCACACAATATTTAATTAAGAGCCAGTGTGGTTTAATTACAGATATTTTTCTTTCTTCTTCTTTCCTTTCTCTCTCTATCGGTTTCTTCCTTATGTTCTTCCTCTGCCTTAACCTCACATTCTGTCCATGATAAGGCAGGAGTCGGTCTGGAGTGGAAATAAAAGAATGTCTCAGTAATGACTGTTAATCTAATGCAGGAATGTGAAACTCTGGTTGTTGAAGGCCGCTGTCCTGCATGTTTGAGATGTTTCCCTCTTCCTACACACCTGATAAAACCACATGGCTCATCATAAAGCATCCCCAGCAGCCTGCTGAGGAGCCATGTGATTAAACCAGGTGTGTTGGAAGAGGGAAACCGCTAAAACATGCAAAACAGCAGCCTTCGATGACCGGAGTTTGACATCCCTGATCTAATGTCCTTACTGTGTCTTCTTTCACTTTCATGTCCCTGTTTCATCCTTTTCCAGAACTGAAACACTACCATCACTTTGATCCTTGCTACAAAAAAGTTAAGTTTACTATATAAAAAGTATGCAATAAAACTAAAATAGCAGAACTTCCTCTGGGTCTCCAATCAATAACAACTTACCAGAGGGAAAATAATAACCTCAGTGACTGCACAGTGCTTTTCCACGGCTCTCTAGTCATCAATGAGTCCATGCACCTATCCATGGTAATTACATGATGTTGCTAAGAGATATTGATCTTGGTTGGACTCCTACACTGGAGAGCAGTGATCACTGTCATCACCAGCATGCATTATGAGAGTTTTTTTTGTTTTGTTTCCACTTTTTGTTTGAAAAAGTAATGGCTCTGAACCAGTGCTTCATAATAGGTGTCTCAAAAATGGATAACGTGGTTGATATAGACCACTTAATGGTCAACATCACTGCATTTGCACATGCAATCTGGTAGCAGAATGTTAAATTGAGAGAAGAGGAGAAACATGTCTTGTAATGCTGTAGGTTGTCAGAATAGAAATACTGGAAAAAAGCATCCTTGACTTTTATTGAATACCACCATTGGAGATACCCTTGGAATCAAACTGTAGACACTTATCGTTGCTAGCCATTAAATGGATGGACTGGACAAATGAAATTCATATCAGCATGTACATTAAACTGCCCTTACCCAGCCACGTAAGTGCAGTTTACAGTCTGTCAAAATTAGTCCCTTAAGCCCAATTCGCGCGGGACTAATATTACCTATGGACCACTGGTTATCTGGAAAAGCTACGGAAAATGTCTGAGTTTTTAGTCCCGTGTGAATGCGCCATGTCCGTAATTTGTGTAGTAATAATTCCACCGCAAATGACCTACTGTGTTTTGGTGAAACACAGATGTCCAGTGGTAAATAAAGTGTCCCGTGTGAATGCGCAGGTGTGTGTTTGTGATCGCAGTTGTGCGTCTCTTGTCTTTTCCTGGAGTGAATAACGGAGGATACTGGACAAAGTTTGATTTACTTCATTTCAGGGGCAAGTGGCGATAGGCTTATCCCGTGTATGTTGCACAGCATATGAAAAAAACAACTCCAAGAAGAATTCTAAGAATATCTACAACACGACACAGGAAGTTGCGAAATTATGACACACCTGTTCAGAATGTCTGTAAATTGAAAGAATTACAGACTTTTGTTTATCCCGTACGAATGCGGCACAAATTAACACAGAGGTGCAGGGTAATTGCGAATTACCAGAGGTCCATAGGTAATATTTATCCTGTGCGAATCGGGCTTTAGAATGACAATGTATGCAAAGAGAGGTTAAGGTACGTTTTTAGTGATATCAATGTATGTCATTGATTTTGATGGGTAGACAAAGTATTTTGTCTTTTTCTGACAAGAATCTACACATATTTGCCCCTATATTTCTTAACCAGATTTTTCTTTCACACAATCTTTGACTGTGAGAACAACTGTCTGTGAATGTGCCTCACAGAACAGCATAAAACCACTAATTTGGAGATTTCACTGTGTTTTCTGCCCTTTTGGTTATCTCTTAATATGGGCATTAGAAAAATATCCTTTACAATACATTATTAAAATGTTTTTGCTTTTTAATTGTTACATGAAAAACTTAGCAAGACATTTTCCCATATTATTCTGCACACTCAAACCTCTTGAAAGGTGCATTGGGGTACACTTTGGACAGGTTCTAGGGACATGTTCAGCGGTGTAGCAACGGAGTCTGAAAATACACCCAATTTATTTTCCCAGAAGGAGAAATTTCCACAAATCGAGGACACAAAAGAGGTTGCGGTATCCAGGAAACTATTGTGTCTTACTCCATAGCACTTTTTTTCCCCACATATGAAATGATTAAATATAAATATGGCTGATGTGTTTGATGGAGTGAAAAAACACAAACTGTAGATTTAGGTGGATTTCATTAACCGTTATTCCTGGTTCTCCTCGGTCTCCTCTGGCTCCTCTTATTCCTGGGCCGCCCTGAAACACAGACCAACAAACATACAGTAAAAACAGCACATAACGAATATTTGCAATGGCAGAGTAACATCCCCCTGCACAAAATATGTAATCCTCAGATTATCTTTTAATGGAAGAATTTTTACAAAGGCAATAAAACTGCAAGTGTCGAGGACTTTGATGTGAATGGGTTTTGAACATGATGGAGCATGAGGCCAACACTGATCTGAGCTGTAAAACTGCCCCTCTGAGCTCTGCACTTTATTACTCTGCATCTATGAGTAACAACAGGAGTCTGGAGCTGTAAACCTTGAGCTGACCCCTCTCGCCTCGAGGTTTAACTGGGGACAGACTGCACACATCTGCTAATCATTGGCCCATTTGGGATACATCCTCTTCCTGTGTTTGCTTAAATAGGTCTCTTCTGGGAACGAGGGGGCGACTAGGTAGTTCCTACACTATTTAGCCAGAAGGGACAGGACAGATTGGCAGAAAAGAGATGGAATATGGGAAGAGACATGCAGATGTGAGAGACACGCACGCACGCACGCACGCACGCACGCACGCACACACACACACACACACACACACACACACACACACACACACACACACGTCAGTCCTAATAAAGGTTTCTATGTCAGGTTTTCTGCCATTTTCTATCCCAAATTCTATGTATATATTTTTGTGTAATAATTGTGTAATGTCCGGGTCCAGCTCGTGGGTGCTGCAGCCTCAGCAAATAACCCCCAATAGCCCTCTCCCTAACTACTTCTGTCAGCTCTTCTGGGGGAATCCCATGGCATTCCCAGGCTAGATGAAAGATATAATCCCTTCAACGTTTCCTGGGTTTCCTACCAAATGGACATGCTCAAAACACCTTCCCACCTTCCCAGGAAGGCGTCTCGGAGGGGAGGCATGCTCACTAGATGCCTCCACCACTTCAACTGGCTCCTCTTGTCACAGAGGAGCAGCAGATCTACTGGTCCCTCCCTAAACTCCTCCCCTTTTCTGTAAGACTGAGCCTGGCCAAAATGCGAAGGAAACTCATTTGGTCACTTGTTCCACTCACTCTTTCAGCCATTACCCAGAGCACATGACCATAGGTGAGGGTCAGAACGTAGATCAATCGGTAAATTGAGAGCACCACCTTTAGCTTCATTCAGACCAGACCCGTTTAGAATCTGCATCACTGGAGATGTCACCCTGATCTCCCCCCAGAACAAACTGTTAACCAAATTCTAAGTTCAATAATGTCTGTATGCTGACATTTAATACTATCATAACTTTAAAAAACAGATTAATATGATGCTAACACGACTCTTTTACCACACTACTGAGTATTATCATTGTCTATAAAAAGTCAAGACTAAACTAAAAACCAGGAAAAAAACTGCTGGACTGGCACAAATTCAAGTGGTAACACCTTTGAAAGAGTAATATAAGAAAGACAAAACAGTGTTTGTATTCTTATGAAATGATTGATTGAGCTCATCACTTCAGCAGCCCGTCTCAGTGAGCTGTCTTTAATGGGTTTTGGCAAACAATTGGAGCTCACTGAAGATTGGACAAACTTGCAAAGAAACTGAAATTAGCTTCTAAGGGTAGCAACTGTGTTTGAATTTTTCATGGGCGTCAAGTAGCAACAGGAAAATTACACCTCAATTATCCTATAACTTAGACATTTTATGCCGAAAGCAAATATCAATTTTTTACACAATACTTTGAACGCAAACATGGTCTGCACAATTCATTTTTAAGAAACATTGATAGCGGGCAGAGCATGTCTTGTTTTGCTTAATGCTAGATTGATTGCTGACTGATGTTCAGTATTGAGTAGAGTCTGTGCCGAATCAGGCGGCACAGATTGCAATTCAGTTGGTCCAATCAGTTTTATTTCAAACATGACTCAAAGATTCGCAGAACTCGAGGGGCTTGCTGCTGTGCAAGGCAGGAAACAGAATACATCTGACAGTGAACACAAACACAAAAATTACTCCCATTAAGGACACACAGCAGTGTTGGAGGGTGAAAATAAGAATGTTGCTGTATTTAGATGACATCCAGTAGCCTGCAGAGGAAGGATTCATGTACTGGCTGATTTGGTTTTTGTAATAAGATAACATAGTACATATGTTCTGCTCAGTATGACAACTTTGGGCCAATAGTTTGAGTACTGACTGGGTCAAAATGCAAGCTCTAAAGTTTTAATTCTTTTTAATAATACATTGTGCTTCAATGCATTTTGTTTTCATTGCTGTATTCCATTAAGGATCCCCATAGATCAAATGTTTATTTAGATTAGTTCACACTCGTTGGTTTCACACAGTGAGCAAAGTTGCCGCGACACAGCTACAAAATGCACACGCATCCAGTGTTTATGATAAGACACACAGTTTGCCCTGCCTATTAAGATTTTCATAGTTTTCTTGATATGACGCCTGTCTTCCATAGGGGGTGCAATGGGTTTATTGTGTTACAATAATTATATTGTGCTAGCAAGAAGAATGACATTGCCTTTTTATCATTCTGCAAACCTCCATAGACAATAGCATGCCGTTTTACCACAGAGGAAGCTATAATTTCTCCATCAAACCATTCATCTACACCCATATGCTGCAGTTAAAATGTGATTTAAGAAGACCATTCAATTCTGCAGAGAAGTGCACGTAGACAGAAAGACAGACAGAGTCACACAAAGACATAAAGTGATAATAAAAAGAGAAGAGGAAGAGGAGTGGAGCCGTGGGGCATTAGGATGCAGTGGAAGTAGAAGGGAAAAAATGGGAGAAGAGGAGAAAAAGAAAAGCAATGAAAACTTGAAAGCTTTACAGTTTTACTATTGATTGGTGGTTTGGAGAGAGAGCAACAGAATGAAGAAAAAAAAAACAAGAGAAAAGAAAGACAAATGTGCAGAAGACATATGAGGGAGCGAAAAAACCATTAATTACCTAACTCATCTTTGGCAGGTGATATTTTTCTGAATGAACTTGCTGCTTGTTGTGATTATGACAGCGTATTATGTATAACTATGAAACAATATACAAGCATGCTGAAAAGGTAAAAAAAGAGACAAAGAAAAATCTGAGACTAAAATACTCAAATTGAGGGCTGTGGCTTGTGGATATAACCCTGCAGATGAGTAAGTGGATCTGCCTCGTCAGACAGGGATGAAAATTGGGGGATTGTAATCGGCCGTGATGAATGGAATCGCCTTATAATTACTTTTTCAAACTACACCGGTGGCGATCCACACCCCTCTCCTGCCCTCAGCGCCAAAGGGTAAGAGAAAGCTTATAAAGGGAGCGAGAATAAGAAAAACACACGAAATGGAAAAGACAAAGTGGGAGATCGAGAGAAAGAACAAGAATCCTGACAAAACTCTCTGGCAGTAAATGAGCTCATTTACTCCGTCTCATCCGTCAGCTTCTATCTAGTCTTACCTGGAACTGCGTGACAGGAATGTGGCTGTGTCACAATTATATCCCTTCTCTCAGTCGTATAATACTGCATGTCCTTGAGCACTTTTTAATTTTATTTCCCACAACAAGAATTTCCTCTTTTTGTTTCACATGGGTGCAATTGTTTCAGATTTTTTTTTTTTTTTTTTTTTAAACAACTCTTGTCTGAATCACCTCAAAGTGCTTCAACTATTGCCAGTGACACTTAACTACTTTTCCCACAACTTTCAGCAGTAAATTCAGGATGAGTGCTTGAAGCAGAAATGAACTGTCAGTGTCCACTAAGGACTAGTCCATGTTCTTTTCTGCCATGTGCGAAGGGTCTAGAAATCAGAGAAAAGTCAGGAGAGGGATACATGTGAAAGGAAAAGGTCAAATTAAAAATGCACTGAGCTACGAGTTAATGGCAGTAGCTGAAGAGAAAAATGGGATGGAATAATAAAGATTTTTCGGTGTAGACATCTGGAGGAAGAGGAAAAAAAGGGCTTCATACTGGAATCACACAGAACGACTGACTTCTGTGCACCTGTCACATTATGGCTAAATCACTGAATGAATAAATGATAAGAAAATGATGTGTCTTACAGGGGGTCCGGAGGGTCCTGGGGGTCCTTTGCTGTCTTGAGAGCAGGTACAGGCATGAGGCATGGGAGGACACTGCTCTTCAACTCTCTGAAAAAACAAACACACATGCATCTTGCTTGTCTTCAGTCCAAATATGAGCCTCACCAGGAAGATCCTCTCCTACATACTCCTACATTTTGCCAGCAAACAAGATAACTATGTCAAAACAGACTCGGGGCTTTGGATTAAGACCTGGACTCCTCTCTGTCTGAGCTGTTTTACTCTTTAAACTGGTGCCACAGTACAGTCTGTTTGTTTGGCTTTTTGGAGGATGATAAACTGATTGCTGTTTTTCATCCCATACTGAGAAGTTTATTTAAAACAAAAGAATGTCACCGTGGTGTGAAGGACACGGACAATAATAATCTGAAGATATTTCTCATGGTTGCAGGGGATGGAAATAAACTTTTGGTTCAACACCAATTTCAGAGCGACATAAATGGAACAAAACTTTCCTAGAACTCGACCACACTGGAGACATAAGACTGTGTAGATGCATTTAACATTCATGCTGATGAGCGAGTGTCTTTCAACCAGTATAATAATAAAAGTTATGATAGTTGTAGAGTAATCCTGTCTGATGTTTATATTGTAGATAAAGTCACGTACTAAAGATTTACCTGCATCGCATTTAATACATTGTAAAAACAAAAATAAAAAATCCTGTTGTTTTTATGGAAAAAAATAAAAACTGGCAGTTGTGATTGTCAGAACAATTCAGTAAAAACACAACAAATTGTAAACATATTTATAGAGTAACATGCAGATTTAACATTTTAAACATGTATAATTAACAATGGATTTAAATGGTCTGCACTTATACAGTGCAGTTTATACACCTTCATGATGTCCTTAAGCACTTTTTAATTTAATTTAATTTTTATTTGACTGTACATAGTCACCAGGTCCTACTGGAAGAAATGTAGGGTTCAGTGTCTTACAAGGACAGTTTGACATGTGGAGGGTCGAACAAAGGATTTGAACTCTAACCTTTCAGTCATTGGATGACCTGCTCTACCAACGGAACCATACCTAAACTAACTTTTTTTTTTTTTTTGGATGGATGAGTATATGAGTATTTTTGGATTATGAGTATAATATTGTGGTGTTGCAATTTAAAAGGCACCACATAGTTTTTCCAATTTAAATTTCTATTTTCTCAAAACAATAGAAATCAATCGTTTCCACATACATATCTCATTTTGTTGCCATACTTTTCCTGTAAAAACTACAGCAATATTTGATTTAATCATTAACACAAAAATCCTTTCAAATAAACAACTTTCTATTGTATTTTTACTTACAGTTTTTTATGTTGCAATTTCACAACTTTTTGGTGTTAATTCTATGGCTATTTTAGACAGAAAATCTTTCTTTGTAATGAAATTCCCATAAGTAACATTAATGTTTAATGCATGTATCAACTGATAGAGGAAATCTTTAATAAAATGGAATAAATTTATGGATGTCCATGGATTTGAAGTTTTTTTTTTGTTTTTTTTTTAACAAACATTTGATATAATGCAAGCACACGGGTCGATAATATTGAACATGCATAAACAGTGTACAGACCAAAGGATGTCCAGGAATCAAAACTAAGTGTACAGTAGCCCAATGAAACACTCCATATGGTACTGCTTTTGGCCAAGCACTGTATATTATTTTTACTTTATAACACTAGAAAACAATGATTTACCTAAACTGGGTGTGCTGACTCTACATCTGAAATCAAAATTCTTCTACCACATCAGTATTTTGAGCAGTGTATAGCCATTAGCAGCAAAATACTCCAATTCTATTAGCCTCAAAGCTCTCTAGAATTAAGAGCTTGGGATTCATTTGTGCAAGTGGCGCAGAACTTTCTGGGAAACCATGGAGCCCATGATCAGCTTGTCGAGGATATGCGAAAATAATATGAAAGGATGAGGTGGAGGATTCATTTCTTCTACTTGCATCCCTTGATTTTTCTCTCTTCCAGTTCAGACGATGTACGGATGATCATAGTAAAATTGAGCACAGTACAATTTCATCTAGATATTTCTGAAAAAGAAACTGGAACACTTTGACCCAAATATGATGCCCATAATTCCTACAGTAGGAACCTGTCACAACCCCAAAGAAAAGTGTCTGAATCTTTTTTATTTTAAGCCAAACTGATGGGTTCTGCTTCTTGGGTTTATTTATCATTGGCCTTGATGTTCAAGTTTTGCTCATATTATCTAACAACTGTGAATACACAGTAAAAAACAAAAAAAACAAAAACAAAAAAAAAACACATCAGTAAATATTGTAAAAACTTTTTTAACATATTAAAACCTTGACATGATG
>JAPTYR010000009.1:16187649-16204898 GCA_029814505.1 Siphamia roseigaster | reverse complement strand
AGACATTACATAACATGTTTCAGATGTCATCTATGTATTTAGACATTTTTGCATTATCAGTGGGAGATAGGCAGCCTTTAAAGCAGTAACAGAAGCTTTTTTGACAGGTTTTGGTCTTGTATAAAACCGAAGGAAATGAAACTATTCTGGAAGATATGTTTTCACTTTAATCTTTTGTAATCATCCGACATGATTTCTCTGATTTGTGCCAAACCCGGAGTGTAGATCTAGATCAAATGTGGCACTTTGATGATTTATCAGTGGGGGCTTGAGGATTGGTCTTATTTAATCAGAAGTCATAAATAATGTCTTGGAAAAATACGATTCATCATAAATAGATCTGTCTGTGCTCAGCTCGGTTTAAATGGAACCTTGAAGTTGGAATAGTAATGTATCGTAATGTAAAATTGTTACATGAAGCAGATGTGAGGAATTTTTAGGTTACATAAGTAAAACCTTCACAGCTTTAATGCATATTGTATGAAAATGACATGCTGTGTGAAAAAAGAATAGGAGAGTGTGAAATTGCAGTAACACCATAATAATGCAAAACCTCCCTTCAGTTTAAATGAAAATGTCAACAGCAATAAAATACATTCTGACAGTAAAGAAAAAAGAAAAAGAAGCCACAAGATGTAGGTTACTTAACATGTCAAACCCACACGTCAACCATTAACATCAACATCTATATAACCTTCATCAGAGGTCGGTAACATAAAATGAAAGCAGACACATCTGCAATGCAGGCAGAATACTGTGGAGTATAACATCCAGTCTTATCAGTGCAGCTGTTGTAGAATGGAAGTGCTACACTTTTTTTCCCTTTAGTTTTTTTAATTTAAAGTAAGTGCACTGCATCTGAGACTACTTAAGCAGAGACAATGCAGATAAAATAAACTTCAATAATATGTCAATTTATGCTTAGCCATTTTGTCATTATGTAATTGTTGCATTTAGTCCTCTCAAACTATACGATACGTTGACAATCAACTGCCAAAAGCTCCAAGTAGTGACTTGCTATTTTCACCAGACTATTGTTTTAAGTTCATGATGGTTAATTGTCATAACTCAAATAGTTACAAGGAGATATCTGTCACCTTATTGTGTATTTAATATTCACCTTTCTGTTATTGTTGTACATATCACCTTACATTTTATCCTACTGAGATACTCTATCTATTTCCTTGTTTTGAATCTTGCACTTTTTAAAATTTTATTATTTGCTGCTTCTTCTTTGCATCTGTGGGATGTTCCAAACGATATCTCACTGTATTTTGTATAGTGACAATAAAGACTTCTATTCTATTCTATTTATAAATAAAATGGCCAATTATGATCGCTACATTTCTCAATCAGTCCTTCGGCTCAAAAACCTCAACAGCTGCAGGTAACCAAAAGCATCTAAACACAATTTTCAGGCTGAATATTTTACTCTATTTTATTCATTAATTTTTATTTGTTTAACAAATATAGTGATCATCAAGATATAGTGATCATCTACTGATGTTTAATAACTTTTCAACCAGAAAACAATAATACACTGAAATAATTGAAGTGAAATGTATTTTCTCAGTCATTTTTTTTTGTTTGTTTTTGTTTTTTTTTTTACATTCAGAGGTTCTGTAGTGAATACCACTGCACACCGTTGTCCTATAAATATACCAATAAACACCAGTGTAGGTTAAAATGCTTGTGGATGCTTGTTATTTTGCAGCAAAAAAAAAATCACTTTTTCTTCAGTTTTCACTATTTTTTTTTTTTTCATATAAAACAATGATCATATTTACCCAAGCTTCATTGACATGGTAAGTAAATTCATTACTGTAAAATACCTACATGTCACAAAAAAAGAAATCAATGCAAAAGATGATATTACATTAAAAAAGTTTTGATGAACTGCTTGAGAGAGAAAATCATTTAGAAGGGGCCATAAAAAATAATTGCAGGTCTTACAGGGTTAAAGAAAAGATTATAATCATTTCATTTCCAGATGTGTTAGGCTCACATGCACAGCTGCACAACCAAAACAATCAGCTTGCAGTTCCACGTGTTGCTACCAATGATTGAGTAACAGGAAAATTAAAATTAACTTTGGCTCGTTACAACAAAAACTAAAAATGGTTCAGTTTCATCCTTTTTGCAGATCACAGCATGATTTATGATAGTGAAATGTGACTGCATGAAATGATCTGAAATCAGTTGGAGCCTGTGGGCAGTATTAAACAGCGAATTAAAATAAAACAGCTAAATTAGCTACATTTAAAAGAATCTGTTGGGTTTCCCAGCAGGATATGCAGGTAATACAGTCTAATATGGGGACATCCAGACTTGCCAGAATCTGTAATCAATACGAATATTACTTTGATTTACTATGGCTGTGTTTTCTTCTGCACCTAAGAGCCTATTTATCATGTTTTCGCAGAAGGAAAATGCCTATACATAAGTCGTATAACATGGTTAATTGCTCCATAATGCTCTCTGTTTCCCTCTTTCTTGCTTTTTCTGTTCGTATGCATGTTTTTCTCTCTCTTGCTCCATCAGCAAATAAAAAAGTGCACATGTAGCATTATGGAATAAAATTATATTTTGCAAATAATATATAACGGTTAAGAGTCCATAAAATAATGACACGTAGAAGCAGAAGTAAATGGAGTTTGGACTTATTTAAACTATATTCAATAATCACAACTTGCTGAATATTTTGAAGGCCCTATAGTCTCTCTTAGCCGCATGATAAATGGCAGAGAAACACAGGAATAATAAAAACCTCCCTACAGCGAGTGTGCTTAAATAATAAGCAAACTCCAACCAGGTAATGAAACTCTGTCTTTGTATACGTTTCAGGCTGTAAAGCGATGGAAAATTTGGAGAAAGTGGCTCTTAAATCTTATAAAATATTTGCACATCAGACACACTTAGAGCGTCTTAAATTCAGCCATGAGCTTTATTCAAGCACAAGCCTAGAAATGATCAACCGCATCTTTATCGCGTACGTAAACATTGAATATAATAAATGATCCATCATTCTCGAGCCAAAGATTCCCTGCTGAAGTTACAGTTATGGTAAAGAAATCAGCCAATAACGAGCAGTGCATTTCTTCGCACACAGACTCAATAGAGAAAAGAAGCCTTCCTTTTTTGCTCATGTTTCACAGCACTGAGGTTGAAATATTAGGCATTTAGGGGTATGGGTTTGGTAACATAGAGGGGGCAGAAAGCCAGATGGGTTTGATGTGGAAGAGACGCCCGGATAAACAGTAACCATGCAAACACATGTGAGCAGTTCAGGTCACTCATCACCTAATATCAGTAGTCTCTTCCATCATCACTCAGCCTCGTGTGTGCTCAACAGCTTCCACTAAGAGGTGAATGATTCAGCAGTAAGGCGTGCATGGTTTTGGCATCCTTACTTTTGCTTGGTGGGTAAGCAGACCACCTGACATGACAGGCTGACTGTATTGCTTTAAAAGGTGGATTTTGTTGTTAACCGTCGCACACAAACTCTGCACGGAGGAAACACTGCACAGTCGAATCCAAATGGGCCAGGCTCAAATTATTGGCTCTCTGGGCTATGGATGTAGCGCTTCAGACGGCACCAGTGGCTGTTTTTCCTACCTCAAAATATCACTATGACAACGGGCTGGAGGACTCTTTAAGTCCAGCCCTACGCGGGTGCAATTCATTTTATTTATACGTTTATGTAAGCTTGGATTTGTGTCTAGCCTCCGCTCCTGGAAACTGTATTCATATGTCCTTGTCCTACCTCCAGAGATCTCGTTGGCATCCTCAGGAGGTACAACTGAATCAGTCAGCCTCTGGGGCTCGGACTTGTCTCCTCCGCTAGCCTCCCCTCTTTCAGCTGCAGCAGATAAAACAGAAAATGACAAGGTTGTAAAATTGAAAAGAATGGAAAGCTGAGATCTCTTAAGATCCTATCTGAAATTCTTGGTATGATAAGGAATAGACATATATTAACACTCAAGAGTTGACCTTCCAGAAGTGGATGGAGGATAGAAAATTAGATTTAAGCAGAGAAGTGGACGGAGAGGAGAGGAGAGGAGAGGAGAGGAAAGGAGAGGAGAGACAATGGAGGAAATGAAGAAGTGATGTGGAAGCAGAGAGGAACGAGAAGAAGATGAAGAACAGCCGGAGGAGAAAAAAAATGAAATGAATGAAACAAGGGGAGCGGAAATTAGACAGGAATACAGAAGCTTATTAGAGAGACTGAAGGGAAGACAGAAAAGGGGAGGAGAGAACAGATGTCCATATAAGTGCAGTAGAACAGTCTGAGCAGGCAGGAGTTAGTATGGAAAGGCTGAATGTAACAGACAGATAAAATAAAACGCTTTATCCAACCTTTGTATCTGCCTTGAAGTGGTCTGCTCTGTTGGTTTCCACTGACAGCGATGATACTGACAGCGTAATCTTTAGCCGGGTTGAAGTCTGTTATTAACACCTTACTGTCAGATTTCGGTACAATGATCTCCCTCTGAACACCTAAAAAGCAGAGACACAGGGGGAAAAGAAAAGGAGCAGAGGTTATACATCGACACAGTATGTTATACACGATATTTTAACCCGATGAGTTCATTTTTTGTGGCTTGGAAGGAAAATATGGGCTTGACTGGGGCTGTATAAAGTTAATTGAGCGAAATAAGTTATTAAAATACTTTAAAGACTTTTATTCTCAAAAGGATTGTCTACAAAGTATAAATGTTCCTTTAGTTCTACTTTTCTATTTACTAATAATTTTAAGTAGAGAACAATATTTATCAGATGAAGAGCAAAGAAACAGAAAGGTATGTTTCATCTTTCTTCTTTCAAATTAATTGACTTAAAATATTGTCATTATAACTATCGTTGCAGGATCTACATTTAAGTAGAAATCAAATATTTCACAGCATCTAACATTTGTGAGGAAAAAAAAAATCCCAGTTTGTATTCATTTTGTCATGTATTTCCCTCTGACTGTTTTTAATGGCATGATTTCTAGCAAGATTTGACATGAGAAAACTATTTTGCAGGTGGAACAGTTTGTGCAGTATGGAACTGTGATATTTCCAGACTTTATCCACGAGGCAAACATAAATGGCAGGTTAAGAGCAACGAAATGGCATCTTGTTTGAGAAGCTTGGGAAGAGTTTGATAAAACATTTAAGTGTAACTTTACCAGATTTCAGAGCTGCATGATTCTGAAAATAGCTGTAAAAATGGAAATGTGTTTAGTGTGGCGACCAGCATCTGAATGTTTAGGTGTGAATGTGAGTTCAGGGACATCCATTAGTCAGAAAATCACAAGGTTGTTCTGCAGAATCAGACTCTGAAAAGATTACTTTGAGGTTTTCTGTTGCTTTTACCACCTGAAAAAGGCTGCCTAAAAATAAACGTACAGTTGAGTGTACACTGCTTTTGCAACAATTTTCTTACAGGCCTTTCCTATGGGGAACTGAAGCTTTGCAATACTGTTTAACTAAATAAAAAAAACAGCAAATTCTATAGCCTGCAATGTGTCACTGTGTTGTTTTAATGCACTGTTTTCAATTCAAAACAATAAACAATTTAAAAGTTAAAGCAGTAGTTTCATGCGGCAAAATCTCCACCTTGTGTTGTGGTTCTAAACACTTTGGAAAATGAGTCAAACTTGGAAGAATCTAACTCTGCACCTCTGACTAGAAATGTTACTGGCCCTTTTTTCAACAAATTTATTAAAAGTTTTGCTAAAAGCTTGAGGAAAATGGTGGGGGGTGTATTTTTAGAACAGAGTGGAACATATAGTCTTTTTTTAACCTATAAAATGCATATAAATGCTTAGAATTTTTTCCATTTTCATTACAATTAAGTCACATCATCTTGTTTAAAGCCCAAAAACATGCTTTAGTGTTGAGTGTTAGTTTCATATGATCCAGACCAATGGTTTGGTTCAGGGGGTGAATGTTAAAAAAGGTTTTGACAAAATATCTATAACTGTCAAATCCTAAATCAGCAGCTTTGGGAGACTGCTATTGTATAAAATACTATATCTATAATCTAAAAACCATGGTTTTTAAAAATTATGTTTTGGGAAAAAAAAAAACATGGTTTGGGAAAAAAAAAACATTGTTTAAAAAAAACCATGGTTTGGAAAACAACATGGTTTATGGCAAAGATTATAGTAAAACCATGGTAAAATCCGGGTTAAACCATAGACATGAGTTTTCATGGTTACCCAAAAAACCATGAAAACCATGAATAAGTTTAAACTATGGTCGGTTTTCGTAAATGGGAGATTTAGCATTTTAGAGATGTAGAACTAATGTTTTACGGCAGTATTTCTGCTCAAGTCCTGCATATGTTAAGTATAATTAAATTGTATGCTTGCTGTTCATTAAGTTGGTCAGGGTTTTTTTTTTTAGTTCTCATTATTTGGGTCAGTTCAAGTCACTGACTGAGGCTCCATTACACAACTTAACCCATAAGGACCCAGTACTACTTTAGTGGCAGTTCCCAAATGAATTTTTCTCGAGATTTAACCATTCTTAAGGGATTTATACCCATTTATTGCAATGTTATCCTCTCTATTTTACATGTATTCAGTAAATATCAGGTCATTTCCAACATTCAATTCACTGATCATGTACTTCAATCATCATTGCTGAGATTAGATTTGCAGGTAATTATATATATTAAAAAAAAACCTAAGACAAGCCTACTTTTTTCAGAAAAACTATCATTAACTGAACATAAACAAAATGTCTCCATACACTGCCATTAATCCAACTCCATGGGTTTTACTGGTGAATTAATGTTGTGGAAGATGACAGTGTTTCCAAGTTCACTACGGAGCCTCTGAACATCCAAATGAGTCATATCCGATAACAATTAAAAGATGACAAACTATACTTTACACAAATTATTTACTTGCATTGATCGGATTAGTGAATCAGAAGTTATTAACCAGTTTAGATCAGTAGATGCTTTTGGACGCTGGTGGATATTTGGGTCCTCGTGGATTATAGTCATTCAAATATTCATCTACAAAGCAAGATGATGATGAAGAACCAAAATTATATAAAAGTAAATAATGTAAATGTTAGAAAAATCACTTTATTTTAGGGATTTTCTGAAAATTCTGTAAATTAAAAAAAAAAAAAAGAAAATTATAACACCATTATGATACATTAGAAAACAGTCAATGACATCAGGTCATTTGAGCTGAACGCCCTTGGCCTCAGTGAAGCACACACGTTTTGACTTTGGGGTGGGGGGATAAGCATCTGAAATAAAATGTCGACCCCCACAAACAACCAGGCGTGTCTGTGTTTGTGTCCTTTCTCCTCAGCAGTTAATCCCCATCAGGCCAACAGGTCACATTATCAACCTATTTAAATTTTGACCCTGCAATCAATCCTCACATCAATAAGGCGTGAGTGTGTGTGTGCTTCCTCAGCTCTTCTGTCCTCTGTCCCTGCAGGGTGATGACTAATGACGCCTTTTGGAGTGAGCAGATAAATCCTACTGAAGGGGACGGCGGGTCAGATGAGGTAGCGGCATGGATGAGTGCTCCTACCAGAAACCAAAACCTGGAACCTAAATCTACTGTCAATCACGCATCAGGATGCATCAGGAGTCAGACTGGACGGCTGCCATTTACTGGGTCATCATACGACTACTGCAGAGAAATGAGAGCACCAGTTGGTTTTTTCACGCAGCTAAAACCTTTTTTTTTTTTTTTTTCATCTTTAATCTGTCATTTCAAAAGCAGCTTGACTCACCAGTGGGAAAAATCATTAAAAATCATAATTTCTCCACATTAAGTTCAATTAAATATATATGGGAAATGTGAATAAACAACTGAACAGTTTTCAGAGTCATTTTAGACTGGAGTAAATATCAAAAGTTGGTTTAAATTGTGCGGCGTTCTGCTTGATCTTCATGCAAATATAAAGCAGACTTGGCACAATCATCAGAGCAAACACATTTTTGTCTGAACATTTATGAATTACACTAAAAGATAATGCATACAACACATTGGAGAGTTGGTGTTGTTGTTTTTTTTTACAGGATTGCTGTTTTGAATCGATTTCACATATTAACGACAGTAGAGAAAAACACATATAAACATTTCACAACAGTTCTGATACATCCTGAATTAATTTCATCCACTTCTGCTGTAACACTAAAACCTATTTTTACCACTTCTTGCTTCTCCCAGTACGTAAAAGCAAGCATATTTTCCAATGCTGTATTATTCCTCTAATTGGCTGCAGCATCACTGTGACAATAAGTTGCAGCTACATACAGTAAAAACCTGAACTTTTTAGTAGTCGCGTGCTAGCTCTGACTTTGTCTCCAGAGATTTAAGGGAGTAAATATAGACATCTGGCTGCGCTAATGACAGTAACACACAAACATGCACACACCCAGCAAACCCACACTATTTGTATTTCAGAATAATTGGCAGGCTATTGAAAAGGCATCCAATAAATGCTTATTTTAGCTTAATTCATGCATTGTCATAAAGCGAGTAAAGCCACAGGACAAAGCTCTGTAGCTGCAGTTAAACAGTTTAACGATGCAATATGAGGTGAGAGATAATGTAGCAGGATACAACCTGATAACAAAGCTGATAAAACAGAAAGAAAACACTCAGTTAGCTGAAGGTAATGGCAAAACTAAATCATTTGACCTTAAACTTGAATCTTTATCTTTCAGTCCTTTTTTGGGGGGGGAATTCTGAAAAGAAAAGGGATATTATGTTGAACTGAAAGGATAGCTGCCATTCTGACAGCCTCCTTTGTGATCTAAAATGGTGCTTTATGTCTCCACAAAAGGGCCGCTGCCGGTGTTAACAGCCTTTACTGTGCCCGTCGTTCACCTCATCTGACTCAGATGCACTTGAAGGCAGGAAAAATGCATCATTTCAGGAATGGTTTCTGTGCTGATCCTTCTTTTTTATCAAACTCAAGCTATATTCAACCGGTATGACACTGTGACAATCATCAGTTCTTGGCGTATAGATAATGTCAGAACACTGTGGAAGTCCAATTTTTTTTTTTTTTTTTTTTTTTTTTGTGCATTTGCCAGTGAATGGCTTGCAGCATCAGTCCTCACTGGAAGGGAAGTGGTCATAAATTTCAGTTTTTGTTCTCTCTTCAACTGTCGGAGGCAGCTAGAAATTGTCAGGCGAGGCGTTTCTCGCGAAAGGCTGTTTGCGAGAAACAAGTTTTATGTTACAGAGTGCTTATTCAGTCCTAGTTATTCATTTTTACAACGGCTGTGAAGGGATTGTCTGCAGTGTTCAGCTCAGCATTAATACGGAACAAATGCAAGGCATCGGGGCGGCATCAGCTAAAGGATTGATGTGAAGGAGATGGATAGCTGTGAAGGTACAGTAGGTGCACTGTGATTACATGATGAAGGAGACTTCAATGGTAATTAGGGTGATTACTGACTATACAGTGTATGCTCAGACAGAGGAGAGGTCGCAGCCTGTGGTTGACGACTGACGGGGTGCAGGATCAAAGCAGAATGTTGGGCTTCCATCACAAACACAACTCCATACAGGGTTCATGCCGTTTAAGGCTAATGAATGAACGGCTGCTGTGGTTGGTGCTGTCATTCAGCAGTGCGTGTCCGAACTCCATCACAAGCCACTGCAGGTACTATCAGATTATTCTTCAAATTTGCTGACAGGCCCCACGTACACAGAAAAAAAAAATCCTTTTGTCTCAAACTTGGCAGAGGTGCAGGACAAATTTTGAGTCTTCCACATCTCTCAAGAGTGTAATCCCCTCAGAGCAGCTTTGATAAGAAGAAAATTACATAATCCTTCCTGATAGACAGAAAGTTTGGAGTCATAATGGGCTCCTACAGGAAAACCTTTTTTTTTTTTAAGCATATTGTTTTTGTTTTTTTTCTTTGTTTTTGTTGTTTTGTGTGTGGTGTATTTAAAACACAAACGCTCTCACCTGGGATACTGCTGTAGAGGAACAGATAGCTGTCAAAGTCTCCTTTAGGCTCCTTCCATGAAATGAGGAGTTTGTCTGTGCTCAGCACTTTGAAGCGCAGCCTCCTCGGAGCTGGAACTGAAAGCCAATCAGAAATATTTGAATTACCTTCAAAGACACCAGTGAGCTTTTGCAAATGCTGATGGATAAAAAGGTTTATCGAAAAGGCCCCAGCCACCAAACCACATATGTGAGCATGTTCATGATGGCAACTGTTTTGTGAAAACCTGAAAATACCCAGAAGATAGAATCGTGAGTGGGTGGACAGGAGAAGAGAGAGAAGGACGGCTAAAAAAAAAAATTAATAAAAAATTAAAAAATTAAAGCTTCCTGAAACCGTGATAGCAACACATAAAACAGGCCAGAGAGACAAATGACTCAGCTTGAATTTGTTTCAAATAAACGTGGCTGGAAACAAGTTCAAGAAGGTGCAGATTTTGAAGACACTATTTCCAGTCAAATCCTCTTCAGGGATACACTGCGAGGGAAAGTGATGAGAGGAGCGATGATTGAAATTTCTCTTACAAGCCAGTAAGAAAAACTTAAAAAAGCAGATGTTTGTGACACTGTGTGAATGCCTGTGTATTTTTTTTTTTTTTAATCTATACAATATTGCGGAGAAATGATCAGTTTACAATCGAACCCAGGTCTCACTGCTTTGCAGCCGCTGTCAGTAAAAACTACTCTGCTGTGTTCTGTTAAAGATGGTGACAGCAGCCATTCTCTACAAGTGAGTGTTTGTGTGTATGCGCGTGTGCGGTCCAACCTTCTTACAAACACAGTTCAACAGCACATTTTTTTCAGATGAGGATGTAATAGAGAAGCAGAAGAGAATTTGACTGTTCCAAAATCTACAGAGGAAGAAATGAAAGGACAGCTGCACCCAAGTAAACATTAGGAACAGAAAGAAAACACAGACTATAATGTAGTATTGTAGAATACTACACATTCACCTCAGTCATTGACATAACCCTTATGTCTATGACACATATCACCATTTTTCTATATTATTCTGTTAGTTTAAGCACAAAATATACAATAGTGTTCCCAAACGGTGTTTTTCCACTTCTGTAATTTATTATCAGGGCCAGGGATAAAACACTGGTGACCTGTTGGTTAGTGTGTGAAGAACATCAGGCATCAAAGACAGAATAAATAGGTGATATGATGGTGATAAACCTGAGGGATTTTCACTCGATGATGAGAATAGACATCCATCTTTCTCAAAAGGAAAATCTCATTGAGGCCATGACCCGACAGTACTGTTTAATGTGTTGTTAAATTACAGGTGTAAGAAATTAACAACTCCTTATTTTCATAATTTCCATATGAGAATGTACTTGTTTGTTTGTTTGTTTGTTTGTTTGTTTGTTTGTTTGTTTGTGCAGTTGTGCATTGACCATTTAGTGAATAACTCAGGGCAATTTGGGTTAACCTACATAATGGGTGAAATAATATAGGTATTTCTGCATTTATTACATCTAAAGGCAATGTATGCAACATTTCCTGCTGGTGTCTATACGTATAACCCTTCAAGCTCGACCCCTCTTCTTTAAGCAAACACAGGACAAATCGACTGAATGAAGAAGTCCAGTGAAAAAAAGCCATGAAATAGACAAGGAAAACATTAACTCCTGATTCTGTCACATTACATAAATAAATACACCCACACTCTAGAAGCAAATACAGCTAAAGAACAAAGCTGTTCATCAACAGATGTGATTGTTTCAGCTCGATTCACCTCAACAATCCTCAGCTTGGGTCTGTTTTGTTCACCAGCAGGGGACGTTTCCACTGTAGCTATAGTATTCCCTGATTGCAATTGGTCATTATAGCACATAGCATAATCTGTGATGTCATTTTTCAGCTGACACAGAAATGGAGGATAGAAACTTAAAACTGTAATCTGTAATAAAAAAATTATATTGAGATTATTTTCGAGCATGCATCAATCTGTGGCTGATTTATCAAGAGAAGAGCCTATGTAAAAAATTTACTTTGACATTTTTGGTTAATTTACCATTTATTTAGCATTTGTATCCCATGATGCAACATAATAATGCAAATGTATTGGCGTAGCAAGGATTCTACCTTGACCTATCTGCAGTCGGTGTCATTTTACATTGTATTGCTTTGACTCACTTGGACTCACAGTGAAGGTGTTGCTCGAAATAGTATCCGATAGTATCTGTTTGTCCCTGTTCTAATCCAGTGGACACACTAAAAACAGCTGTGACTTGTAGAAGCAAATCCAGCCGATACTGTCAGTGGAAAAGCAACATTTGTGTTTATATCGTTCCACCAATGCGTACTGCAACAACCTTATTGGCTCGAGATAAAGATTCACAGCCCAAAGGTCAACATGTCCCAAAAACACACAAAACAAGTCTAAAATAGAAACCATAGGCAGAGGACCGGGTCTCTGAAGAGAAGGAAAACACCACAAAAGAGTCAGAAAAGAGGACTAAGAAGGATTATTTGAAGTCTATAATATTTAGAGGAAAATGTTACATACTTTGCCTTTAAATTTGATATTTTCTCTGTGTAAATCCTTTATCACAGTTCAGAAGTGAATCGCTCTAAGACTTTTTATTTTTCTTACAACTTGTCAACGGACCTCCCAAAAAATGTTAGTCATGGTATGATCTCACAAGTTCATGACAAGCCAGAGCTCCTAAAGAAGCCAACAAAAAAAAACAGTCTGAAGTTGTCAAGTAAATTTTTCAATGTTTCATGATGCCGTTTGACATCACAGCTCTTCTGAGTTTTTACAATTTACCCACGGTGTTAAGTTACCATGCCACTTCTCAAATACTCAAAATGCATAGAATGAAACGGTGTAATTACACTGCACAATAAGAATCTATGAATAATTTAAGTCTATGATAGAGCTGGGTAGATTACTACTCTCGTATCATTTAATGCGTGCTTGATAGTAGGTGAATTAGGTTTGGCAGGCAGGGTACTAATAACAGGGTGGAAATTGGCTTGAATACCTTGATCTTTGCTTTGTATGTCAATGAAGACGCCCTCACCCACATACACACTGATTTATTCTAAAAATGGTACGAAAAAGAAGGAAATGTGACCCTCTTTTATGCAGCGAATGCATGTCAAAATTGACAAGTTGGTGGTAATTCCAGAGACAGCAACTATGATTAATGAACGTGGACACAATAGCTACAGTAGGAGACAGAACATGAGGCTTTTCACAAACAGGCAAAGCTTACTTACTTATTTACCTCCATACAAGCAGAAAATAATTAAAACTCAACCTTTCTCTGAGTCTGGGATCTAAGACCCTTTTCTATTCCCTCCACATATGCCTCAGTAAAATAATTTGTAGTTAGAAACCAGGCCTAGACGGCTTTAACTCTCCCCTAAACTTGCAGTGTGCTCATGTATAGCGCAGTATATTCCACAAACCAGAGTCATTTATCTGAAAGAGTTATACCACTGGAATCAGCAAGCCCCCCAACAGCTCCTGACAGAGCCTTGAATAAGCGTCTTGCCAGGCACTAAATGCAAGTCCAGTCATTTGGCAGAAGTTTGGCGATGACTGCTTAGCAACAAAATGGAGCTGCGGTAAATAGATTGAGTCACTGAGTCCTTAAAGAAAAATATGACAAACCCCTCCAAGCCAGAAAGTTGTAGAATTCTTTCTAAAACAATATCTAGCATGTTCTGATTCTGCACAGCTCCATCTAACTCCAAGTCACTTCATAAAGACGCTAATCTGGAATAATCTCATGACTCTGCAGGGAGCAAGAACCAGCAGAGTCTTAACTGGAAGCCCAGTATGAACAGGAATTATCTGGGTTACAGTGATACAGGCGTGGTATGACGCCCCACTTTGAGAAGGGATGAGTCTTCCCTGGATTAGCAGCAGTAAAAGCTAACAGGGATTCCTGTTAGATGAGGAAATGCTGAACATCCAAGCCTCTGCTCCACTTCCTCTCCTCTTTTGTTTTTCCCTCGCGTCATTTTTTTTTTTCATCTTCATCTTTTTCTGCGAGTCCTGCTTCGGCTCCTCGTTCTCTTCCATGTTTGTCATTTTTCATCCTGCTTTCTCTGAGGTCAAGCCCTTTGCGCACTGTTCCTCGTCCTCCTCTCCAATTATCTTCCTCTTTTTCCTCCTTTTTCTGCCTTTTCTCGGTCTCTTTTCTCTGTTTTCGTTGTTTCTTTTATCCCTTCTTCCCTCTCCTCGTGCTTTCCCCTCTTTCTCATCCATGATCTTTGTTTCCATCCATCCTTTCTATCCTCTACATCTTTGTTTCCTCCTTTCTTTGAATCATTCCCTTCACTCTTCTCCAATCCTTCCTTTCTCTCTCTCTCTCTCTCTTTTTAATGTGTTGTTTTCCTCTCTCTTTCTCTTCAGATTAGCCTTGTACTCACTCCGCTGTGAGCACTCGGGGCACAGTAGTTCCACTAAAGCGCTGGATTTATGGATGGCAGTTGCAGGCTTGTGTTGTCACCGAAAGATAGCTACTGTACATGTAGGGTGTGTGTGTGTGTGTGTTCATGTGTGCGTATGTGTGTTTAGTGTCTATCTGACGTGTCGTTTGATGTGGTCTGCGTCTCATTGGTATCAGAACCACTCTGCTCACCGAGATAGCACTTAACCCAAATCCACTCTGCCTTTTTCTTTCCACCTCTCCGCTCTTTTTATCTCCTCTGCTGCTCACATGGAACACTTCTCTTTTATCACATCTTCTCTTCTTATCCTTGGGTTTAAACCCGCTCCTCTTCATTCCTCCTATCCCCATGCCTTCTCCTCTGCTCTTTTATCCCACCTGCCTCTCTTCCACCCCCACTCACTGCTGTCCTTTGGTGGCTTTAATGCCTTTTTCTCCCTTCCCTTTAGCTTACCTGTGTAAGTGATGCCCCCGCCACCATCACCCCCCCACCACCCCATCCAACACTTATCTCTCTGCTGCATTGTGCGCTAAAGGGATGTGTGTATGTGAGTATGAAATCTCTCTTAAGAGTGACTGAACATTAAGAGTCTGCAGGATGATCCCTCTTCATGTGCAGTCTCAAGAAAGAAGCAATAATATTCTGCATGGCCGCTAACCTAAGGTGCAAGAAAGTATCAGCATAAAATCCACAACTGTGTTAATTTTGCAGAAATGGAAGAGAATATATCAGAAATTACACAAGGATGAAATGCAGTTTAAATGGTAGTCTGCCTTTCTACACAAACCATGTACGACAATGCTGAGTGCATTGCAAAATAAAAACAGGCAAGCCTTTCATGTGAATATTCCGGTTCATTTTAACACCCTATACTGAAGGTACAAACCATACACCTTCACTAATGCATGAGTCATGATGATTTGATGCATGAATTACTGTAAATGCATCATGGAGCCCTGTTTCTCACCATGAACTAATGATCAAACCAATGTGGCTTTATGTGGTTGTTTCACACCAATTTGATCACCATTTGAAAAAAAGTAAATTTGCGGTTACCTCACACATTCATTTACATGCTGTCAAATCGGCTATATTCTACACCATTCTGTTCAAATCCATGCATTTATTTGACACGCTTCTCTGTAAGAACACCATCCCAGTATAATAAAAAAATGATGCACCTAAAAATCAGAGTTATGCACACATATACAAACTACATATATGATGCACGGTAGTGTTTCATATGATACAAGACACACCGTCATAGTAATATCTAAAGGAGGTTTTCCATGACTAAAGTGTAAAAAGTATAAAGGCAGTTAATTCAGTGTTATTGCTAAGACAAATACATTGCAACTCCTCACCATCAGAACATGAAGGAAAGGCTCAGGTGTTATTTAAGAGTTGGTCTTCATAGTAATTTTTCCTTCTTCATACTGGCCTTGAAGAGGACCTCAGTGAAACTAGATTGCAATAGATGGGAACAAAGTCTAAGTTCTGTGTAAATATGATTTGCAAACTTCCTCCAAGTCAATGTAAGACTTCAACAGTCTGTAAAACACTACAAAATTGGTGCAGTAAATCTCATAGTCTGCACAGAAGAGTTCAAGACATGATGAGTACAAAGGGAGGTCACACTAACCTCTAATTTATTTAATGCTGTTGTCATTTTTCCTACTTACAGTCTCTTAGTTGTATCTCAGACAGAAAAATGCTTAAAATTATATGTTATTATCACGCATAAATATCAAAACTGCCGTTACTTTTTAACAGTTTGATACAGTTTTTCTTATCCAATGCATTGACCTAAAAAAGTCAGAGGTATCCAGTATGTCATATATGATGCTGCTAATCCAAGAGCTAGCAAAATCTGTTTTAGAGAAGAAAACAAAAGTCTTCCATATATACAAATGAAGATATATTTTTATATGGGGAAAAAATGGTAATTATTCTACTTTCAAATATATGTTTTATACGTAATATATATGTTTTCATCAATGTAGCAGTGGATTTACATGGAGCATCTTTACATGGAGCCTTAAATATTAAATTAAATATTGGGGACATCGTTGATGATTTTACCCAACGTAAGGCTGGTCAGATGGCCTTCTAGTGATTCATACCCATTGAAGCTCGTATATGAATATATTTTCTCTTTGTTTCTGCACAGTTGTATAGCCTAAGTTAAGTTTCTACACAGTTCGTGTTTAAGCAGCATTCTACTGTATCTAGCTCTTGCAGTTGGAGCAGAAGGCGAGGTTTCAGTGCTTTGAATGTTCCAGCAGCCTTGGCCTAATTCCATGTGCTCATGTCAATGCAGTATTATTTGATGACCCTGTATTAAAATGTTTTATAAAGTTTTCCCATATTATGGACCCAATGTTGTGGAGTATGTTTTTATTTATAATAATATAAACTATTACTGTTCTTCTGGTCCATGAGGATTGGAGGCACCTTTTAATATTAAGTCTTCCCTTACGTGTCACTATGTCCACTAGGGGGCACGTATTTCGCATGTCACACTGGGACCATGGCGAGATTCTTACGCCATTGAATGCTACGATTATAATATGACTGAACATCAAAGTGGTTTGTGTTCGGTTGTAGAAGAAAATTAATAACATAAAACAGATGTATATAAACAATCCACTTTGTACTTATTCTGAGAGTGATACAGTCTGTGGATATATAGTGTTGATTTGTTGTTGGTTTTGGTTTCAAGTGTGTAAGTCATGTGCAAGTCTAAGATAATAATACAACACAGATCCCCTTTAAAGCCACTGTGTGTAGGATGTGATTTGGGGATTTACTGCCATCTGTTGGTGGGTTGATGCACATTTAACCAGG
>JAPTYR010000009.1:15926157-15937713 GCA_029814505.1 Siphamia roseigaster | reverse complement strand
GATGAACTTTGGGGGGGTGGGGTTTCTGAGCTACAGGCGAGCTTTAGAGTCGACTTACAGCCAGTGGGAAAAGTAGAAGCCAAACCATTTGCGCTTTCCTCTGTCCTCATTCTAAGAAAATTAAAAATCCAGTACTCTTCTGAGATTCAGTAACTCAGTGTGAATGACAGGCCCATTTTAGCTGCTTGAGAGGTGATGTGGGGCTTTCACAGGTTTCTTCCATGTATTGGATAGAGGGGTTACTGGGTAATGCAGTTTTCGCCCATGTCCTGTGCATAGCGATCCAATATGACGTTACGAAGTTCCTCAACATCTCGACGGAGCTGTTGAGCTTCAACCAGCTTCTTCTGCAGCACTTCTGGACTCATCCAGTCTTCATCCTGCTCTGTCACAGGAGGGGGTGCTGAGAACAACAAAGCGCACACACATTAGTGGGAAAAAAAAAACCCTTCACAGCACTTCTCATTTACTGTGACCAACCACAGCTGTGTTACAAAATATAGGACGTTAACAAATGACTAATAGGATTTCTGTAGGTTTCAACATGTTAAAAGTAAGAACTTCAAGATTAGTATGAATTATCAGTTTAAGATCCATTTCATGCTCATGCCATATACCCTTTACTGATCTAACACCTTTATACCTATATTACTTTATTTGAATGTTTTCTCACACAAAGTGAAGCAGGATTATAATTAAGTTTAAGATATTGTATTTTCATCGAGTCAGTGTCAGATGATTAATATAACGTGCAGAAGTAGCTTTTCGGATGAGAACATGTCACATTAAGCCATCACCCTCTAAGCACTACACCAGTTTGCATCAGCAGTTAGTGGCTGGTAACTTGTTTCACACTTCTACAATGTCATTAAAAAACAAAAATAAATAAAATCACCAATCGTTAAAAAGCATGACTGAACTCCGTGCACTTTTAGGAAAGTACCTTCCTTAATGTGAGTCCTGTACAAATCACACTAAATGTATTCTAAAGTGCAAATTTCAGATTCTAAATAATTCTCCTCACATCACAAATTAGGCAAAGCAGTACCCACATGTGAGACCGAGTAGCAGGGAGAGGTTTGGGTCTTTTCCCTGGGCTCGCTGGGTCAGTATGCTGCACAGCGAGCGCAGGTCACTGAGACAGGAAGCGATCTCTGCGTGGAGCCTCTGTGTGAGATGAGCCCCGGCTGGCTGCAGGGCCGAGGAGGCCTGGTCGTTGCTCGTCCGCTCAGGATCGCTCATCTGCTCCTGCAGGGTCAGATTCTGCTCCATCAGTTCTTGGTTCTGGGCAGACAGCTGAAACACAGTGGTCAGCAGTGAGTAAGTGGAGTAGTTAGGCAATATGTTAATGCCTCGTGCTTGGTTTTTGGAGCTTACCTCTTTCATGGCTGCATGAAGTTCTAACACATTCTGCTCTTTGGCTAACACCTCCTCCCTGAGAGCCTGTGAGCTGCTCTCTTCCTGAGACATCTGTTCTTCTAAAGCCTGCACACAGAACACAGGAAGCACAAACATCAGGACAAGTGCATCTCAAAACAATAATATGAAAAGGCTAAAAATGTCATCTGTTTAGTGAATTTTCCAGCAAAACAAGGCCACTTTCTGTTATGCTAAGATAATGAAACAAAGTCATTCCAAAAAATGTTTATACTGTTAAGAATTTCCTGTTTTGACATTCTAGAATTAAGAAATATATTTACAAATTAAACTAAAACATGTTCACTTATTAAGTCAGTTCAAGACAACGAAACTGACTGCCTGTGAGTAAATACCTGGATTTGGGAGCCAAGCTGTTCCATCATCCGATGTTGCTTCTCGATAACCTTCAGAGAAAAGAAGAGGAAAGCTTTGAAACAATACGATAAGACAACAGTACTGTCAGGTATCATTAACCTCTTCCTCCATGAGGTTCTAACTTAGGCTTTGTTGAGATAAGTGGGTGTTTGAAGTTTCTGCTTTGCGATGAAAACATTTAACAGAGGAACAATGACAAATAATTGTACTTTGATGATCAGTTTGCTACTACATGCACAAACCACAATGCATCTTACTTTCAGAGAAGTGAAACTTCTCTGTGAGTAAAACTGAACTGAACAAACTTCCTCTAAGCTCAATAACCTAGATCACATTGATCAATCAGTGTATAAAAGCAGAGCAGAGGGAACTGACATTAATGGTCGTCAGTGTTTGAAAAGGCTCCAAAACATATGAGGTTCTGCTCGGTGATCTTTATATATATAAAAAAAAAAAAAGAATCAAACAAACATGTAACTAAAAACCCACCTTTTTGAGTCTCTGTTGCTCCTCTCTCAAAGCATTATTCTCTCCTCTTAGTTTCTCAATATCCAAAGAAGGCAGTCTGGCACCATCCTCAAGGCCTTGCTGCACCCTTTGCTGCATACTGATGAAGACAAACACACAACATGCATTATGCACAGTTATTTATGTCACTTTGGGGAGAAAGAGTGAAGACAAACATGCTTGCTCCAGAGAAAATACTTGGTTTGTGTGCACGTACTAGGGTCTTCCCTACTATGACAGTTTGGGCACTACATGCACCAAATAAATCCAAAATGTGTTTGAAAAGCAAAACTAACCAAATGAGTTTTTCCCTCAGATCTAATAGATACAATTGACCCCAGTGGACTTATTGAGCAAGTATAAGTACTTCGCACACTTATTACTTTAAAAAAACAAAAAAAACAAACAAACCCCCTGCCAAAAAAAAACTTGTGTCCAAAAAATATGCCAACAATAAGGGTCTATGGTGTTATGACATTGTATATTTAGGATAAAAAAAAGGCAGATTTTGCTGTCCCAAATCCCCCTCCTCATCACCCAAGTCTTGCACAAAATTAAGAACAACACTGGAATCCACAGTGCACCAACACCCTCTGAAAACCCAGAGAAATCCCTACATACTCAGTAATGGTGATTAGCAGGTCTCTTTCTCTTCGCTTCTGCTCTTCCAGCTGAGTGTCTTTTTCTCGAAGCTGGGAGTGCGTCACATCTAGATGAACTTCCAGTTCTTTGACTTTCTCCTGCAACTCAGCTACATGTTGTTCAGCCTCTAAAAGCTGTAAGAAAACAAGTTTCAGATTTAAAGTAACGATTCAGAAAACCTGAAACGAGATGAAAAAAGGATGAACCTAAAGCAGCTCTATCCTTACCTGCTTGTTCTGGCTCTGATAGTCTTCCAAAGTGGGCAGGTCAGCGAGATAACGCTCCAGAGTCTCAATACGGTGCTGGTTCTCTCTCTTCACATCTGCCTCCTTCTGGCATTTCTTCTTCAGGTTGTTGATGTGCTTGTCTCGACTGCGGATCTGCACAAACATATGAAATGTGTAAGGTAACAAATAGTTGCTGTTATACACCTGATAACATACACTGAGTGTGAAAGAAAGGGACAACTATGAAAGACAGAAGCTGAACTTCAGCTGTAAATGTCTGTTAAATACCAAGCTTTGTTTATTTTACCTCCTGTTTCTCAGTTCTTGTGGAGATACAGAGGTCTAATGAAGTTGAGTTCACAACATGATCACTATTTAGATTAAGATTAAATATGTTTAATTGGAAAATGCTATAAATGTAAGGATGGAAAACATAAATTATTAAATTAAACTATTAAATAACTTTCAAAAGCAAACTAAATTGCCTAACACTAACCCAGAAGGTCCCGCCTTGCTGCTAGTCAGTGTGAACATTTTTTTCTTTGCATTAGTGTTTGTTTCTTGTGAATTTGCTGACTACATGCATGAAGATGTGTTTTAACTGACACTTACCCTCTCTTCCTGTTTCTTCATTTCCTCTGCATGCCTCTCACAAGTTTCCTTCAAGCTGTCAGTTAGCCGGCGTGTCTCAGCCTCGACAGCTCCGAGCCTGCGTTCTGCATCAGCTTTCTCCAGAGCTGCACAGTCAGTACGCTCTGCAAACTGCGCCCGCAAGAAAGCATTCTCCCTTTGAGCCTCCTGAAAAATCCACAACATAATACTTACAAATGGCTTCAAATAGTTATACATTTTTGGTTGGGAATAGGTTTCCAAGGAATTGTTTATAAAGGTGACAAGCATGCAGGTACAGTGTTGTATTGCTGGAGCATGTTCTCACTAACCTGTAGGCGTAACATGCACATTTCTCCATAAGATGTCCCCCGGCCAATAAGGGCTCCATGGACTTGTAGCTCACTTTCCCTCAGTCGCTGCTCCAACTGGGCCATGTGCTGCTTTTGTCTACACCACAAATATATCCAACCATTGTTATCAAAAAAAGAAAACACCAAGGATGAGCACAATGATACTGTGGTAAGATTATCTCGTACAGAAACATTTATACACTCAAGATTCTTCATTTAGTTAAAAGAAACACTTGCCGCTCAATGATGAGCTCCTTCTCCTTCAACAGACTCTCGCTGGCTTTTACCAGAGCGTCCCACTTGCCAGACTCTGAGTGCGCAGATGATGAATACATAGACGGGTACGGACCCACTCCACCACTCATTAACTGGACCAAAAGAGACAGATATTCATGGCAGTTAACGCTGTGTTGAGAAAATATTAGGGCTGACGATATTGACCAGAAATGATATCCCGATATATTTAGGCTGACTATCGATATACAATATATATCCTGATATTTTTAGCACAAAGTGAGAGCAAATGTTCAGTGAAAGTCTAAGCCAAATATGACATCTCACAAGTAGTTTTATTGAAACCATTTAAGTGAACATAAATACTGTATAACAGGAGTACCCTTTTTTTTTTTTTTTAAATAAACTAAAGCACCATTAGGTACGCATTTAAATAAAAAAATCTCTTAAATAAAAATAGTCTTTGAAATAAAATAGGCCAATCTTCTTGGCTCTTTCGCTGGAACAAGGATCACAGCACAAATCTGAACTATATTGATATATGCAATATGGTCTAATTCCATATCTCATGAAAAATATATATAAATATATATTTTATGTCAATATATCGCCCAGCCCTAGAAAATATACAGCAATAAAGAGAATCCTGAAGACTCTGCACAACTGACATCCATCCACTTTCTACAAATATCTAGAAACACAGAGCAACCAGCCAAGGAATCTGCATTAGTGACACCTGATCTGTTTTTTTATATTACCAAAACGGATCAAAAAGCAGCTCAATATTTTTTCAGCAAAAAATCTTCCGTGATGATTCAAGGTTTACTGGATAACTAGATGATCAGGGTGGCAATGACAACAGCAATGTCACACTGAATTGGTAAAATTATTATAGTCACTTTTTTCATCAAGCACATAAGAGAAAAAAAAGCACCCCCCCACCCCCAAAAAAAACCCCATAGTTTCCAGAGCCAAACACTGAAATAGTGGGAGTGAGACCTCTCATCTCTTTATCACATCATTCTCCTTTATGATCTAAATTAACTTAAGTCTTTGTTGTTATTTGATAACCACTAATAAATGAATTAATTTGTAAAGGGACAACCAGTTAATTGAGACATTAAACACTAATATTTCAAACATTAACAGTGCAACAGCACAATCCTGAACATGAGAATGAATAAAACCTTGTGAATATCAAGTAGTGCCAATCTGTCTTTAGACATGAATGTAATTCCACCTCACTCACTATTTTAGGTCTTTCTACACCATACACTGAAGGCACTGCCAAACATTAATGTGCTCTATAAAAATCTATCATTATGAATAAATGAATACCACACTCACAACTTTTAACAGATACCCATGCATTTACATGGGAATATTTAAAGAGCATCAGAGCTAAAGAAAACAGAGTCAAATTTAATTTTGTTTTTGAATCTGCTGTTCAGTATCTGATATATGGGGCCATCCACCCATAATTAGTTTTTAGAAACTCAGTAACATATTCCATAAAATCCTTTGGGGATTCCATATGTTCTGCTGATTTGTTTGTTTTCTTTGGTGTATGTTTCTTTCCAATGTTTCTATGTTTGACTTGGAAAACTGGCCTCATTCCAGCATATCGAGCTCACTGACCTCTCACTTGTTTTCCTATCAATGTACACCCCACCCTATTCATAACATTCAAAGCAACTTTGTTTTTCACCCAGAGGTGCCATCTTATGAAGAAATGACATCAGTGCAAACTATGCATCACACAAAAAACACTGTTGTAAGCAATTAAAATTACAGCAGTCACCAGTTTACTTCTTCACCTCTGGTGTGTCTCTAGCGTATCTTCTTGTTTAGAATAAATGCTTACCTGCATTTGCTCCACTTGTAAACGCAAACTCTCTAGTTGCTGCTTATGATGCTGTTGTTGCTGCCAGCTGGAGAGGTCACTACATCTGTCCTGCCGCAGTGGGTCATACCCCTTAGAGCTTGAATGCTCCCTTAGCAAAGCCTGTGTTTGTAGACTCAGAGGACTTGTATAAACGCCAGGAGATCCGGCTCCACTAGGCTGACTAGCTCTCTGATTAGAGGGTTCTGCTGTGCCGGGAATGCCAGGCCTTGCTTCAGGCAAAACCTTATAGCTGTGCTCCATGCCTCCTCTGTAGGCCTCCGACATACAGTCTGGGGCGTCTCTAATCCCTGTCGCCTGTAACCGGAATCTGACATCAGGGCATAACCCCCCCAGCAGGGCGGACTGATTTAGTGTAGGCTCCACAGCAGGCGTGTCAAACCTCTGGCCATCATCCACCCGTGTGTGATCCATAGGGAAAAGTGAATGGTCCAACCCATTAACAAGACTCCTGTAGCGGCTCAGGCAGTCCGGCTTTGGCCCCACAAGATCACCTCCCACACTAGTCTGTGCATCCAAGTTGGGTGAAGATGCAGATTTAGAGAGAGACGAAGACTTTGAGGTAGAGCCACTTGGGGTTCTCGAACCAGATGAAAACCTATGAGCCTCCACAGAGGATAAAGACTCTTCATGGGCACATGCCTGGGGCTTAGAGGCCGGGGCTCCGGCCGTGGATGGCATGACATGTGCAGTGGGTATGGGGATCTGACTGCGGATAGGCTGAAAAGAGGGGCTGCTGCTGGAACTACAGAAATCTGTAAAGAATTTTAAAAAGAAATGGTAATTAGTAATACTTCTCACTATTTTACATACAAATATGCCTCATTAAATCAGTGCAAATTATCTGGAGCAGTGCTGTAGGCCATTTTCTCTATTTTGAGTCACTGATACAAAGTAGATGCAGCAGGGTTTATGGGTGGCCTAGTTTGATGATAAGGTGTCAGTGGAAGAATTAACTGTCTCTAACGGGATTGATATAGTCAGGAGATTTAAATCTACACTTCAGCTACTGCACAGAATTCAACCTTTGAATGAAGCGTTTCATATAATAGTTAGTTGTAATATTGTTATCAAATGATTACTATTATTTTTACCGTTGATAAGTCATAATTAGCTGAAAGTGAAGTCACAGTAGAGCTGTTGATTAAGATTTAGACATTTTTATTAGCAGAATCTTTAAATCACTTCAACAAGATACACAGATAAGAACCCTCAGGTTCTTATGTACACACCCAATGCACTCCATAAAGCATGCACAATAATGCTAGGTGTCTGCATTTGGAAACCTCAAGAGCCTCAGCTGCAGGAAAACATACAGATCATTACAGCTAACCTACAGACATCTTCACAAGCCAACAAAGTTACATAACTCCGATTTCCACAGCTTTACCAACCTGAAAGTCGTGTTGAAGTCTGTAAACCTGGAATTCACTCCAACGCAACAGATATATTATTAGGTGTGGCATTTTTTCTAAGATCCGCTGGACACTTCAAATCAAAACCGAAGACCGCTGTGTGCATTTCTGAGCAGCAATGAGTAACACTCTGAAGCTAAGACTGACAGCAGTGCAGCAGGCAGGCCCTGTGCCCAAAGCTGTATTGTCCTCAAACACCCAAAACCAGCCTGTACCAAGCTCTGAGCGCAAACACACACACACACAGGAAAGGTTAGGGGTATTTATAGCCCACCTCTCAAGTTACAGAGTGATCTGTGGGAGCCGCTTATTTAAGCACCTTGCCTCCTCCCACTCTTCCACACATCACACACACACATGTACATCCAAAGTCAAAGAGTGAACAGGACATTTTATTCCTGCTCAGACTTGAACAATAATGTAAACTCCTTTTTACAAAAGGAGTGTTGATTACTTTATAAAATAGTTATAGAATCAAGATGAAGCTTTCAAGCTGAACACAAGCCTAAAGGCTCAACTGATTCAAGACTGGCCAGAACAAGTCTTAATGACATTGCTGAGCAAACCTTTAGCAAATGTTCTGCTTAAGAATTTCCTGTTGCCACAACATATATGAAAACAAGTAGCCACAGATTTAAAACTGAATACTTTGATAAACACAAAACACCTTAATAAGCTATACCTATTTTGAATTTAATTAGAAAGCCTGAGGGTTTACAACTTGTGTTTATATTACATACACTTTGTAATCTACAACGGATCATTATTGTAGCTAAATATGGGGTTAATTATTATGTTGCTAGGCACTGCTGTCAGTTTAAGTGCCCTTACAAAGCAGTGCCAACACCAGTAGTGTACTTGACAACACAAACAACTGAGGATTGCAAGGATTACTTTGAGTCATAAAATGGACAGCATTAAGACATCACATGGACAACACAATATTATACAACATAATCACAGTTGGACCATAACATGTAAGCCTAATGATGCATCATTTCCAAGTGTCTATTAAGATATTTCAATTTTCTGAAGTATACTCTTCTTCACATCTTGTAAACATCTTACAAGTTCTTAAGTACTTGTAAGAAAACACTGCATATGACAAAAGCAGCCTGAGGAACATCAACATTTATTAAAATATGCTTTAAGTCTCTGACTGAAGCATTTCATAACAGAACACAGCTTCAACTTCCATTTCATTTTCTAATCCTGGTATCCCCTGCCCCGTGTTCCCAATTAGCCAAAACACCAGAGGAACACAGCATAAGCCTCAGGGCATATTTGGCCTGGACTTTAATCTACCTCTGTAAATCTGCAGGGAACCCAAAGTGGATCATGAGCATATCTCTCACTCTATAAATACCAATACACAACACAAATGTGAGGTCCTCTCAGCCACACCACAGCACAAGGGTTTAGGGTGAATATAATGAGCATGGCCACTCACAACATTCAACCACAATTATATTATGTCCTCTTAACTTCCAATGGCATCTTAAATGTCCACAGAAAAGCTTGAATGTTCAATATCAACCATATTGTAGAACACAATTTTACAATCCAGCACATGACTTCAACGCAACAAACTATCCGGTCCTCATTTGTTGAGAGAAACTGGGAGCTTCGCTGTTCCATCAACATGTCAGACTTCAAAACAGTGTTGCATAATACTTCATGCAGGGAAAGAACAAGCAAGAGTCTTCACCTTCTGTGCTGTCAGATGCCGAGGTGCCTAAACCAGTGTCCCCACTGTCCGATGTTCCAGGCCGACGGCCAAAGCGGCTTTGGAACTTCTCTGACACAGCTGGTGTCTGCCACTCCATGTCAGCAAACCGAGCTGAAGTGCATTTGAGACAGAACAATGGAGTCATACTATGTATTATACACATCATGCTGTACATATACTGTGTACCATTATAGCAAGGCGTTTTCTTACCTGCTGGTTTGGATTCTATGTATCTGCGAGAAGTTGTCATTCCATACACAACTATACCACCTAATAGGGGAAAAAAAATTATACATAACACTTAAAAGAAACATAAACGTTGTTTAAAATACTACCATACTAGTTATCACTTGTCACATTCCTTCATTTGACTTTATTACTGGTGAATTGCAGTCAAATGTTATGAAAATTGTTTTCTTCTAATGTAGTGAATAAACCTAACTGTGAAGAAGCAGACACCAAGTTTACTGTAAGTTGAAAGTTATTAGCTGTTGTTCATGGGTGACATATACACTAATCAAACTTGTCTGTCTCTTCACATGTAGTCAACAAACTCGACAGGCTTCCCCGAGTACAACCAGAATAACAACATGAGCACATGTTGTACCATTACATAATCGGTTAGAACATTTATATCTTTAAAAGCCCGCCGGAAGTAATACATCTTTAATAGCAACAAAAAAGATTAGTGATGAACACATGCAGTATAACATCATATACCCCTGCGTGAAACCCAAATACTAATCCTCTTCACAGGCTAATTCATAAAGGAAATGAGTTGCTGGAGCTTAAATAGCCAACCCAAGCCATCAGCTACCATGACTAATGGTCTTAATTTAATATGTAACGAGTTAAAAAAAAATACATGTTAAACTTAACAATTATAAGTATCTGAGCCTACGACTGAAACACGCCATAACGTCTGTATGTATTAAAGTTCAGTTAGACAGGCTTTTTTAGGTACTACGATGCCCTGTACCGTTAACCATGTAAACTAATCCATTACAAATCCGTTTCCGACTAACAAGCTAGCTAGCTAACAGCTAAAGCTACGTTGCCGTTTGCTTAGCAACTTAACTTGCTGTGAACGTTTAAAATCACTCTTCCCTCCTGGGGTTGAATTAGCCTTGCCCAACTATCTATCCGTGATGCAAAAACATATTTATTTACCTTTTGCTCCACAGAAACACACAATGCGGTAACAAATCTCGGTTTCAGGCTGGTAACCGATGCCGAATCTGTACCATCCGCTGCTGCTGTTGTTCCGCTAGCCAACTGATCACTGCTGATGGTAGACAACCCATCAAAGACACAAAGGCAGTTTGTTCTGTGTCACAGCGCCGCCCGACGAACAACGTTGAACCGCGCTTTCAGCAAAACGGTTGGAGTTACTTTTTTTTTAAGAACAGCAATTATGTGGTTTAACTTTGTGTAAGATGTAGGTACTATATACCACACCGTCAAAGTTTAAATAGCTATATACTTGAACACTGCGATGAAATATATTGTCGTTGATAGAAATAAAGACGACCAAGCCGTATATCACGTGACCAAATTTAATTACAGTGATTAAAACAAATGAACCCCATCACAATGCGTTAAAATGGCTAGATTAAGCAAATGCACTTTTATTAGGTTTTAACTGTCTTAAATCTGAATTAAAATGTATCCAACATTGAATATTGATATCATGTTTGTTGCATGTTATGAGCAATATAGACATATTTTTATGGCTGTAGAAGACTGTATCGTCCGTATAATGTCAAAGTATGTTTGGCCAAACTTCTGCTTTTCACCTAGTGTTGCTTCACACAAAAAGACCTTTGGATGACAAAAAAGAGAAAAATAGCACATATGCTTTTGTACCCAGTGTCAGAGGTATCGTATTTGTGATGTGCATTATATCATTCCCTAATGTGTTGGATCGATATGTGGGAAGTGTGGCAGATGGTATGGTATTCATTCTTTCCGCGATAACAAAGAGAATATACAAAATAAATAATGGAAAATGTTTATTTTTTTTGTCATAAACTGGGATGGTAACTGAATCGTTAAGAACAAATATGAATGTGAAAACAGCATTTATATATATATATATATTATATTTTAGATTAATTTATTAAATACATCTCCTGATTAATTC
>JAPTYR010000009.1:15868031-15879483 GCA_029814505.1 Siphamia roseigaster | reverse complement strand
GACACGGAGGAGGGCTGCTCCACGTCTTTTGAGGACACACCGAGGAACAGCTCTGAGTCCAAACAAACGGCCAGGTCGTGCTGTTGTATCGTGTCCGTTCATGCTAATGAAGCTGACAGGTTTGTCCGGATGTACGCGGGGAATCACTGGATTGACTCGAAGGGGAACTGGTTGGCCCGCCGTTGTGTTATCAAAAGAATAAAGGTTTCGCATGACAAAGGTGAGGACAGTATCTAAACCACTAGGTGTATTGAGACTAGTCTGTCTCTCAAAGTCCAAACAACGTTAACATGTAACTCTAGGACTGTTAGGAACCCTCCTAATTCCTTATTATTCTCACTTAAGCGATTTACATATTCTATAAAAATACTTGCAGTTATGAAAACACTAATCACAACATAAGCTTCCTAAACAGCACTAGTAGTCTATGTATTGCACATGTGTAATATGGAATATATGAATGAGTTTAAATGCAGTATAAGTATTGTTTTAAGGCTGGATCTGGTAGATTCATTTGTAAATCTAGAAAAGGAGGGATTGTCATTTCTTCATTTTTGACAGTGGATGTGATATTTACCTAATAATAAAATTATATTGTTATCTGAAACGGATTAGGTAAAATTATCCAAATAGACAATAATGATGTAAATAAAAACATAGAATATTATCAATTTTTAGTGAAATCCAATTTTTTAATGTCTGACCAAAAACAGCATGATGCAAGATATCAAAAAGTGTTCTTTGGTTTCATCACTATCTTTCCAGAAGGAGCAGTGATCCACCTCAAACTTACATTTTTACTTAAACCACTTCTAGTATTAGTAGTATGTTTTTCATCTGCTTTTAGATTGTGGGTATAGGTAAGAAAAGTATAAAAATCGGTCATATTTTCTATGCTAATCACCAAAGATCCACTCTTCCACGCTGCTCAGTGTCACTGAATCCAATATATTGCCAGACACACACACACAATGGCAGATTTTTGCCATTAACTTTGCCATTTCAAAAAGTGTGTTGTAGTATTTCTACATTCAAGACATTTATCATGTTTTGTTGGTAAGAAGTAAGTTTATTGTGAACAAAGTGTAGACCTGAATTCTATAATTCAAGTTGTTAGGTCTGTTTTTTGAATTACTCTCTCAGAGCAAAGGTTTTTGAAGTGAATGCTAATTGACAGATCTGGTTATCTTATTTTATTTGTGTCTACTACTGTATAATTAGTCCTGTACAATCTTATTTAAAGGGTGGTATTACTTATCCGCTGTCAAAAGTTCCTCCTTACAGGAATTACAGCTTGTACTTGCTTTAACTTAGTTTTAATGGCATTTTCTTGCCATTCTGTTTTGTGCTATTTACTGTATTAAAAACACATTTTTGTTCCATTGTAGATGATGGCTCATTCCCATACAAGACTAAAGCCGAACAGCGACACCATGTGTCTCTAACTGAACGCTTCACAGAGACTGACCTCAAGAGCTTATCGGAACTGAATCCACCTGCTCTGATGCAGAATGGAAATGTGGGTACACCAGTTAAAGTGTTCCTGCAGCTTATCCAGTCATGCCGCTTACCCCCGCGACTCATCCGGAAACTGGGTTTAACTTTTCCCAAGACCAGCTCTAACCGCCGTTACGGGAATGTGCCTTTCCAGTACCAGAACACTTTTACACTTCCAGCCACGGAAGAAACGATATTAACTGCCGCAGGGCATGAAATATCAGGGCCAGGGAAAGTGGCTGCTCGATCCTCACATCCAAAACAGACAAGTGACCCCCCCACAAAAACAACAGAGACTGAAGAAAAGGAGGCGAAGGAGGAGGATGCACAGTCAGATGCTGATGATGTGGGTTTGAATTCTTCCATATTTGTTGGTATATCAACCATTAATTGCTGCTCATTTCAGTTTGTTGAAATGTGTGCAATTCTGCTAATTAAAATTTTTTTTAATCACAGGATGATGACTACTGTGAAGAATGGGAGCGCCATGAGGCTTTACATGAAGATGTTACAAGCCAGGAACGGAGCAAGGAGAGGTTGTTTGAAGAAGAGATCGAGTTAAAGTGGGAGAAGGGGGGCTCAGGTTTGGTTTTCTACACAGACGCCCAGTACTGGCAGGAGGAAGAAGGAGGTATGTGATTAAAACAGTAACAACTTCACAGACAATAACACCTTCTGAAGGTTTTTTAATTTCCTCTTGAGACCCAGCAATGTATTTTTTGTCATCTGTAAGGGGCAAGAGTAAAAAAAAAGAAAAAAAAAAAGACGCCTGCTTAATATAAAAAAGCCACAGCTCTTACTTTCCGAGGTCTCAGGATTGTAGTAGTTGTTTGTTAAAATTAAATATTATAAATATATGTATGAGCATTCAACGACAGTTACTAATATGTTTTACTCTTACGCTCAATGATTACTCTGTCGACACTTCTACTACATTATCTATTTCTTTTATTAAAATATTGTTCATGTTTGTTCCTTTCTATCTTCTATAGATTTTGATGAACAAACAGCAGATGACTGGGACGTTGACATGAGTGTTTACTATGATAAAGGTAACTACAGGTCATCGTTACATAGATGTTATATAATTTAAGCAGTTATCCTCAAAGATTCATGATTCCATCTCCTCTGCTCTTACAGATGGAGGTGACATGGATGCTCATGATTATGTTCGAATGCGATATGAGAAGAGGTTAAGGGAGGGTCTCGAAGACAGATCAGGACAGTGTTCATCCATAGGCAGCTTTGAGAGGTTTACTAAGGTAAGGAGTTAGCTGTGGACTTGAATATGGATTCCTTTTTGTGCTGTGGTCCATAGGAGCAACTTTCTTAATATATTTTGCCCGATTAGGGTGTTGGACGTCGTGTAATGGAGAAGCAGGGCTGGAAGGATGGTGAAGGGTTAGGAGGCAGTCAGATTGGGATCCCAGAAGCCTTGGAGAACGAGGGCCAACATCCAAAATGCAAAAGAGGCTTTGGGTAAGTATAAACAGACGCAAAAAACAAATTCAACCAAATACAATTGAATGTTTTTCTCAATGTTTTTCATTTCTTTGAAGGTATCATGGAGAGAAACTGGTCTTGCATCGTGTGAAAAAGGCCAGAACAGATTTTACAATATCAACAGTATATGATCAACCCAAAGACATAGATGAAGGAGACACCTTGTTGAGACGACAACCCAACACTAGTATGAAATACCGAGGCTGGCAACCAGGGGGCAGCATTGGACCACAGAGATGACCTCATATAGAGTGTTATTAGTAGTAAATTTATTTTTTTTAATTAATAATTTGTTACATTGTGCCATTAAAACATTTTTAGAAAATCCACTGTGTGTCTTAAATTTGTTTTCTACTTTTATTTTGCTGGTCTGGATCCAGAAAAATGCTGTTTCACTTGACAATTCACATAAAATGTATTTTAAATAAAAATATTACACATTTGTGAATCACATATTGAGGACACTGTTGACATAATATTGTAAAACAATTGCCAGGCTTAACTTACACTAGACATCAACAATAGATATTGAATTTTAGAGGAAAATATCTGGCAAACCAAACAGCAGAGCCGATCAGCTTGGCTTAAAATTGTTCAGAAGTGTTTCGGACACCTGTTCTTATGGATTATGACAGTTTCCTGCTTAGATTTGGATGAAGCCTTTTAGTGCCTGGTTTCCATTTTAGAAATATTCTGATACCATTCACCATCATTTAAATTAAGTTGTTAGTTCCTCCACTTTGTGTTTGAGCATGCAGGACCACTGCCCATGCAGCCAGCCCCCTATTCTTGGCACTTATCAGATCATACACCATACATACTGTACTCCCAACAGATGCAAGCAAGCTGATCTTTGTTTTAACGGTCTACAAAATATGCTGACGGGAGGTTATTGAGCTTCAACAAATTGAATGTTTTTGTGGACTTATGTCACTACAGTTTTATCTACTGGATAATACCTATGGGGAGAATGCATGTCCATTGTGTATGCAGTCATTTTTCTGCCTGAATGAATAACACTGGTTTTGCATCTGAGTTTCAAAGATGTTCTGATCTCTTTTTCTTCTTTTTTAATGATCTTTAGAAAGCTCTCATGGGATGCTATACTGACGTGTGTTTTTTTGGTCTAAGGCATATTCTTTTTAATTCATCATTGATTAATTATATTATTCATTTTCTTTGGATTGTACTAGTTGGCAAACAGTGCATCACTACCATCTACTGGACTGGAGAGTGAAACTAAACAGTCAGCCAGAGAAATAAAAAAAAAAAAAAATCTCACCATTGATTATTGTACTGTAACTGATAAGATTGTTGACTTTCTGATTCATTCATTCATTTCATTTATTTGTTTATTTTGAGCATTCACACAATATATGCAAGTTAAAAAAAATAATCTAAAATCATTCATTTATACGCAAAGGAGTGGAAAGAATAATAAAAAAAAAAGTTTAATCCCACCCACATTCTCATCATCAAATAACATAACCTTTTAAATACTCACTCCTGCCTTCAACTTCAAGCCAGAAAAAAATGAACAAAAATAGGCCTAAACCAATTAAGAATCAATTCATTGGATAGCATTTACATTATAGAACCAAAATATGTGTAAAAAAAATAGAAAAGAAAAGTACATTCCTGGTGGTGTTACTGCAGGTTACAGTTAACTGTTAACTTACATTATAATAATTACATACCAACAATGGTAAGAAGAAAACTACAATAGCACTAACGGTAAAGAACAGCACATTCCAGCAATGGGAAGAACAAAACCAGAAGGTAAAAGACAACACATCAATTAGATGAGGAACAACAAGCACACATTAACATTACAAAACAGAATATTGATGCAACATTACTATTAAGACCCTCTGTCTTTATATTGACCATAGGTTTATGAAACAGTTTAGAACTGAGGGTATTTTTGGCATTGCTTGAGTTGAATGTCCAGACTGTTTCAGAGTTTCATTCCAGACAGACAGACTCAGATTTTGAGTATGGGGGGTGGGGGGGGTTAATTTATATATATATTTGGATACTTTGAAAAAGATTACTGCTGAGTAGTATTTTACATGATCATGAATTTTTAATAGTTTTGAACAAATAAACTTATAGTGAATGTGATCTAGAAATTATTTCTGTAGATCACACAGTGTAATATACTATTTGCCATTGTTAAATACTTTATTTTACCCCTCTCTTCTTCATATTCCTGCAGTGTGCCAGTTCATGTTTAACCATTTCTAGTGTATTACAGTGGAGGGTATAATGTTTTCACCCCAAACAGTTGTAGTATCTTCATCTGGGTACCTGTTCTAATCTATACTCCACGCATTCCAGCATTTTTGTTCTACTGTAATACTACACAGATGTCATCCTGTGTCAGCTATGTCCAATAACATTCCTGCCAAGTTTCAACACATGATATGACCCTTAACAGTAGTTTTTGCCTCTGCTTTAATTAAAGGTGTATCTGTCTCGCTGAATTGAACTTTTATGTCTTTTTTCTTTCCCCAAACATGTTCAGTTTCTCATTTTCCTCCTCGCCTTCATGGGCAGGAACCAAGAGGAAAGAGATAACAAATGTCATTTATGTAACCAGAGAAGCTTGGGATAGATGTGATAATATTATGGTTTTGGTGTTTTACTTCTACCCGCTGCAATGCATTACTTAAAATATTCCAAGTAATTTTGCTGCATAATGAGTGTCAGAATTAAGAATATAAAGAATACCACCTGTCTCTGGATCTTTTGAACCACATGTGATATTGAATATTTTATCGTGGTGTTAATCCATATAGTCCTATCATCCACTTTGGTTTGACATACATTTTTCCACATGTACCAACACATGAACTCTGATCAACTTTCCAAACCAAAGCGTGTCAGGATGTACTCACTTTGTTTTGTTTTATATATTATCAATTGCGTGCAAACAAAGTAGAAAATATTCACTTAAACGTTCAATACATTTAAGACCAGTGCAGCTGATGCTGCCACTTGGAAAGATGAGGAGAATAATTATCAAAATCCAAAGGGTGGACTCATGCTAATGTGACACCTCACCACAAAAAGGTCAGAACTGAAGAACATCATTTCTACACTTCTGTTGACAAATTGCATGTAAGTAATCTCGTTTACAAGTATTGTAATGTAATGTTGATAAGAAAATAAAACTTAGAAATTGATTTTTAAAGATTTTATTTTATTTGTTATGTTTAAAGACTTCAAGCTTTAGAGCATTTAAGATCATTTGAAAACTTACTTTATGCCTTAAAAGTATTTAAAAAAATACCGTTAATGTTTTATATTAATTAGTTCAATTTCATGATGATTAATCTCTATTGATTGAATGTATTTAAGGATTATGATTATTATGAGTCTCCTTTTTCATCTTCTTTCATGCATTTACATTTTATTTGTGCCTGTGTGACTTTAACAGTTGAAAGACTATGGATAATAATAATAATAATAATAATAATAATAATAATAATAATAATAATTTTAAAAACAAAAACAACATACCTCGTAATCAAAAGCTTTTACTTTGAAGACTCAGCTGCGTAACCCGGATGTGTTTTTGTGTACCTTAGCATGGAGCCTAGCTAACATACACATGCAAACGTAACGGCGCAAAAGGTAATGATTAGTGTTTCGTTTCATTAAAGACATGGTCAAAATTGTGTCAAGAGTGTTTCGCTAGTTATAGTTTATTTTTTAAGTCACTTCTTCGTGTTTCTAACAGTTATACTAGTTGTCGCAGTCCCATTAACAAAGTAGAGACCGATTTTGTCAACAGTGAATAATGATTTATTTATTTTTAATCTATGTATTTCGCTGCCTCTTGTTAAGACTGAGTTTTTGATTTTATATGCTTTGATATTAAATGTCACTTTAATGCCAGTTTTAATAATTAAATAGTCAGCTCCTTACCAACTTCAGCAAACGCACTGGCATCAACTATCAGTGAAGTAATGTTCTGCATTAAACTCTCACAAGTCATGATGTTTACAGATTAATATTACAGCTGCATTTACTTGTATGTTACTGCTGTAAATGTTTAAATTTGAGCTCAGTTTTACCACTGTAATATCTATAAGTCAATTTACAGCAGTGTATCATGTAATAAATCATGTGTTACAGGATCTTTCCTGTGAAAACTGCAGTCCTCTAAAAAGTTAAATTGTTATGAGCAGTGCTCTAAAAAAATAAAAGGGGGCAGCTTATTTTCAGTTTGCAAACCAAGAGGTATAGCGGGTAAAGAAGAAAGGATTTTCTCATTCCATTATGGAAGATGTGTAGAGATTTGTAATTTTCATTGCACTTGTAAAAATTACTATAGCTGTCAGACAAATGTGAAGGAGTAAAAAGTAGTTGTAATATTTGCCTCTGAGATGTTATGAAGTATAATACTTGTGTAAAAGTATTTATATTTTAATCTGACTGCCAGGTGACTTCCTGAGGTCCAGTACCAGACAGCCAATGTGACCACATTGACATCTCGTTGGCATCTGATGCAGATATAAACCTCCCTAAAAATCATGTCCAACCAGAAAGGCACAGCGCCCTCCCTACGCTTCGGCCAAGTGGTCATTGGACCCCCAGGTTCAGGTAAAACCACTTACTGTCAAGGGATGCAGGAGTTTCTGATGAACCTGGGACGTAAGGTGGTTGTGGTGAACATGGACCCAGCCAATGAAGGACTTCCATATTCTTGTGGAGTAGACATCTCAGAGTTGGTCACTCTGGACGATGTCATGGAGGGTTTAAAACTTGGACCCAATGGTGGACTTCTCTACTGTATGGAATATGTGGAGGCTAACCTTGACTGGCTGGAAAACAAGCTGAAACAGCACAGTGACTCTTATTTCTTGTTTGACTGTCCTGGACAAGTGGAGTTATATACTCACCAAAGTTCAGTAAAGAATATATTCTCACAGCTGGGAAAGTGGAATTTTAGGGTAAGCTTCTATTTTATTACCTCCGCCAAGGAGTTTATGTTTTTGCCGGTGTTTGTGTTTGTTTGCAAAATAACTCAAAAACTAATGAACAGATTTTGCTGACATTTTTAGGGAATGTTGAGGATGATCAAAGGAATAAATGATTCAACTTTGATGATGATCCGGAAGGAAAAAACCCCTGCCATTATCGAAAAAGACAATTTAGTGAATAACTACTGAGCTAATAATGATATCAACATGAATCCACTTGCTAGAGGAACATTTTCATAGTCAATGAATCTAAAGATGGAGACAAAGTAAGACTTATTTTAGGTGGAAATCCCAATATTGGGGGAACTGAGCTGCTTGGCAGAGGTCTGTGCCCTTAAGAGTGTTTTTTTAATAGTTTATTGACAGAAATAATCCGATGTCTTCTGCACATTTAACTGATCTCTTTGTACATGATTTTGACGTGTATACACTTATTTGTATTTTATTATTTTCACCTCTATGACAAGCCCATAGCAATACAACATTGCACTGCATTTATTTCTGTGATGATAGTTGTCATTTACCCTTTTGCCCTCTGTTTAGCTGACAGCAGTGCACCTTGTGGACTCTCATTACTGTGCTGACCCAGCCAAATTTATCTCTGTGCTGTGCACTTCCCTGTCCACCATGCTACATGTGGAACTTCCACATGTCAACATCCTCTCCAAGATGGACTTAATTGAGCAGTATGGTAAACTTGGTGAGATCATGATTCTTTAATTCACCTCTATCAAAACAAATGCTAATGTATCAAATGAGAATAATTTTATTTATACATAATGTATATACAATATACACACACGCACATCTCCGGCACCCAAACCAGTAAGTTAAGGAGGTATTTATACTTTCTATGATATATGTAGAAATTATTCTATTTGACGTTTTTTGTCATTTGTGTTTTTGTACAGCTTTCAACCTTGACTTCTACACTGAGGTGATGGACCTGAACTATCTTCTCGATCACTTGGCAGCTGATCCCTTCTTTAAAAAATTCAGACAACTAAATGAAAAGTTGGCAGGAGTTATACAAGACTACAGCCTTGTCTCTTTTGTGCCTCTCAATGTGCAGGTATCACAGTTTGCCATTTGATACATTTTATAAATAACATTACAAAAACAGATTGTTTTATACTTGATGCAGATTTTTTTTGCAGTTTCAGCTACCTTCTGAACTTTTGGTTAAATTATATGGGGTAGTGAATTAATTGGCCACCTATCATTTCCTAAGTTTAGAGGATAAATATCAGTTTTTAAAAATAACTCAATTTCATTTACAAAGGTTGAGTTTTTTTTTTTTTTGTATCAAATTATAGGTATATCATGTTCACGCTGCATCTTGCTTTAGTATCATACATTGTATATATTCTTGACAAAAGACAGGTCAGTTTGTCATGGGAGCATTGTTGTGATGCCTGATGTTTCACTAATGCAGGAGAAAAAATATATCTGTGAAAACTATTACGTGTAATTTATGTACAAGTAGCTACAGTGCTGTCTTTCAAATAGTTTATTCAGTGACTGATATCATACGTAATCAATAGAGAGTAATAGGATGATGATAGTATGTCTGTCTGGACATTTTAGGATGCATAGTTTTCTCTAGTTTCGAAGTCTGCCTTCAGGTTACAAAACAAATAAATAAAATTGTAGAGCTGTAAGGTAGTCTGATTAACCTTCCCTCATCTTTCTGTAATATAAAATCTGATTCCAGAATTTGGCACCGAACAAACTATTGTTCTGTGATTACTGGAAATGGATTTAATCATTTTTTATAGTTTATACAGGACATAAAATATAATGTTATGTTCTTTTTGAAAAAGTCGTCATTATCGTTTTGTATCAACTGATGCTCACACGGGTTTGCTGGACGTACTCTACTGGAATAAGGTCAATGTTTCTTTTATGTAGTGGCAAGATTGTCCTTGTCTTTCCTTTTTCTGTAAGTGGTTATTGCTACAGTAAAGAACAACCTAAGAGCGGCAACTACACCCCGAAAATGTCAAATTGATAAAGACATCTTTTTAAGTGTTGTTTTCTTTGGTACGGAATTAATCATTGTAACAACATGACATACTTCCTTATGCGCACATGTTCCACCAAAACAACTTCTCTCCCAGCACCAGTTTGCAAATAACTGTTGCAGGATCATGGGCTCAGTGCCAGTCCAAGAACTAGCCAAACAACCCGGAGAAGTATTACCCCTATTCCACAATGATAATGGTGGGTGCCAGACCTCTGGACAGCACTGTTATGGAGCTAACGAAGTGTAGAATAAGTCTGACCATACAGGACTATAGTGTCCATGCAACAGGTACAGAGCAGCAGTGTTCAACATCCACTGCCAAACTGGATATTTTATTAAATTATCTGAAAATTGATCCAAAAATAGCTCATTTGTGGTACATCATATAAAGTGACACACTGAATTAATTCTCTTTGGATGTAGGTCTGTAAAAATGAGCCAGCCTTTTTCATCAGCCTTCACTTCTATATGGTGACCAAGTCAGGACCAATACAAATAATTTACATAAATGGCATGTTATCATTTTGGTTAGAATTAGCCTTTTACATTTTCCCCATCATGTAGTAAAGTAGTCACTTGTTACTTTGGTTATCAGTGGTTACCAGAATACTAGCAATATACTCAACTCCAGCATTTTATGAGTTTATATGCATGTTTACCTTATTTTTAAATGTAAAATTTAAATGTAAAACTTAAATTGATGCATTACTACATTTGGAACAGCAGTCATTCATCCCAGATCACATTGAAGAGGACATAAAGCACATTACTACTGGATCTCTCTCTCTCTCTCTCTCTCTCTCTCTCTCTCTCTCTCGCTCTCTCTCGCTCGCTCTGTCTCTCTCTGTCTCTCTCGCTCGCTCGCTCTGTCTCTGTCTCTCTCGCTCTCTCGCTCGCTCGCTCTGTCTCTCTCGCTCTCTCGCTCGCTCGCTCTGTCTCTCTCTCTCTCTCACTCGCTCGCTCTGTCTCTCTCTCTGTTTTTCTGCTTTTATCTGAGATATGATAATCTGGAAAACATACGCCTTGTTATTGTCTTTGTAAAACATTTGATCACTTTCCAACATCTCTTAATCCACTTCTATCTGCCATTCAAGGAAGCTTTTTAACTTTCTGGTGGTTGCCAAACTACACCCTAGTTTTGTCTGTAGCCTCCCTCCTTTCATTGTCTTCATGGTTTGGTTTGACATCATACTTGATGACTGAACTTCCCTGAAATCTGTGATATTAAATTGCAGCCTTTGTCAGACAGATATTCCAACGCCCCATAACTGAAATAGCAGAGGTGTAATTTATACCATTAATAAAGGTTGTATTATATTTAAGTGTGTCAACTCTTATGCAATTCCCTGTTCCTGTCCTAAATGGGCTTTGTAGATGACATTTGAAACAGAAACATTCGCTCAGTGTTATCTGAAATTCCTTGATTTACAGTAAT
>JAPTYR010000009.1:15851677-15864207 GCA_029814505.1 Siphamia roseigaster | reverse complement strand
TAAGACAAAAATTCCCGTCCGCATTGAAGGGGGGCTCCGGGTCGTGTTTTGCAGCCATCTGTGCGGCTCAGTAAAATGGCTGTATGTAGCGGAGCCTCGTGTTGGTTGGGTTCGCTCCCTGCCTCTACCCGGGCTCAGTAACACAACTCCCACAACAATTTCTGTCGCTTTTTTACGCATTGTATGGAGCTTCCACCAGATCTCTAACCCGTTTACGGAACCGGAACCGGGGGGATGGCAGCCGGATTCGGTCCGGTGTAAGGGGTGGGAATGAATCGGCACAAGGATAAATGGTTATAAACAATTATTTATATTCAATGCTAGCTTTTGATTGTGACTGACTCGCCGAGAGAGGGAGAGAGAGGTGGGGGGGTATATCATGGCCGCTCAGGTCGCCACTCTTAACACTAGCCCGCCTTCCGAACTCAAAAAGCCGGACCGAGACCCCAAGGAGGAGTCGTTACCGGGGGAGAAGCAGTCAGACAAAAAGCAGCCGGGGTTGGACAGCGGATCGCCGGGCCAGGGGGATCTGCAGGACGGGGCCGACGGTGGAAATGCAGGGGGAGGAGGGGAACCTGAGATGAAGAACGGGAATGGGAACCCGCCCAGGGCTAACAATAATAACCAGAATGACTCCGTCGGACCGGAGGGAAATAACCATCCCGGTTTGGTGCATCACCACGGCCCCGCTTTTCCGCCACCTTCGTACGGATACAGTCAGCACTACGGTCGGGCCCCTTTTCATCAACATGGCGGACAACAAAGCCCTGGCATGGCAGCTGCTGCGGGTCCGGTCGTACAGCCGAGCAACATGATGGACCCATATCAACCTAATTCACACGACCATGGCTTTTCGAACCACCAGTTTAATAATTACAACCCATTCCCGAATAGGACTCCTTATCCCGGCCAAGCTTACGCCATGAACTCCCCTCGCAGTACCCAGGCGCCGACAGCTGGGGGACAGCCAGCTAAGCAGCAGCCACCAGCGGGAGGACCCACGGCGATGGCTGGATCTTATACTAACCAGAGATATAACATTGGAAACCCTCAACCTACATCCACACCGACTCTTAACAAGCTCCTGACCTCACCCAGCCCTACACGGGGATATCCAAACTATCCCTCTAGCGACTACAGTAGCCAAGAAGGAGCTAGTAAGGGACCAGCAGACATGGGCAGTAGCGGTCAGTATGGAGGGAGCACTCCGGGTTGGCAACAAAGAACCCATCACCCGTCGCCTATGAGCCCGGGAAGTGCCGGGCAGCCGCTAGGTAGAAACCAGGTAAAACCACACTTCTACCAGGGACATGATGTGGGCTTTTACGTCTCCTTCCCTCCTCCTAGCTAGTTCTCAACGTAGCAGGCCAGCCATTGTCTGATAGTAGTTCGCAAAGACTCTAAAATGGCTGCCTCTCGTATGTGTTTTTTTCCTTTATAACAAACCATTAAATAATTGTTCTTTCAGCGTATTTGCGAGGGTATTTAGTTACACAGTAGCGTCGCTTGAGGAAGGTATAAGTTGTTGAAACGATGTAAGGACCTTCAGGGAGCCGAGAAGGCCCGACTTTGAAAAGGGGCGAAAATGCACTGGGAAGAGCAGCGGCTGGTTTTTTCTCCCGGTTGCTTTTCTACGCGAATAACACGCAAAATAACGAGTGTATTTGTTATATATGGAGCCATACTATGAGAATACATGAAGTGCGACATGCCCGTACATATAATTCTTGAATATTTATCGTTTACACTTACAATGGTATCATTTTCTTGTCCGGGAAGCTATAATTTGGTGGCTATGACGGAAGGAATGTGTTGCATGGCGAATCAGCTTCTCACGCTTATTTAAGTGGTTTATGTATGTTTAACTGAAATCACTTAAATGACATTTAAGCTATGTAATTAACGGCATTTTAGTCTTGCATTGATTAAAGTGCATCCTCGCGCTTTAAAGCAGATTTTTCTCTGTGTGCCTGCTGCTTGTAAACAGTCAGCTCGGCCATATGAGTGAGTGACTGCAGCCTGCAGATTGCAGTTTGCACTGGGATTTGAATTGTGGAGGTAAAATCCTGCTGTCAAAGCCAGGAGATAGTTGGTCTTGGGTTGACATGCTAGCTGAAATCTGATTGGCTCCTCATCCGCTGCTCATGGCCATTTATAATTACATGTGATGCAAGGCAACAGTTGCTGATAACGCAACAGTTACACACGCATTAACTCATCACAGGGTCGCCACGGATGCTACTGATTTCTGTGATCTCCCTTTCCCCTTCCATTTAAAAATTGTGATAGAGCAACAGTTCACCTGTTATAGTGCATTTATATGCGTTTCATTATCAATATCCCCCTTTATTTGAAAACCTGTGGGTTTGCATGTGCATAGGTTTTATGTCATCACAATCTGGATTATCACAAGTATAGCTTGATGGATATAAATGTACTCCAAAGACGACTCCTGTCTGCATGGTAAAAGCTGCTTACGGTCTCATTTGTTGTCTGTAATCAAACTAAAACCACAGTAATTAACAGTTTACAATGTTGTACTCTATTACAATGTTTGTCATCTTATTAGTTTTCTTGGGACCAATTTCCATGTTATTTTATTTGTTATCCCTGATGGTACATGGTTAAACAAATTAAAGGCCAATAATCATTTTTGTTTTCCATATTGTTACATGTAGTGCAGTAGTAAAAGGCAAAGTGGTCCCCTGCCTGTGAGGATGTGTGTTGCTGCTGTGTCTGGCATGCCACACAAGTTTGACTGTGTGACTGCAAAGAATTCCCCCAATCCTCCCCCCAAACCAATCAGAAGGCAGTCCACCATCTCTCACTGCCAAGGGAGTTTCCTCTCTGTCTTATGCAGATTAGCCATGTGCTGCACTTATTTATTTCACTTCATTATCTTGGATCTGCAAAATGTCACGTAAGGCATTTTGCATACTCTTTGTAGAGTGGCTGTTGTTAAGCTGAGAAGGCGCTTCTAAGTCAAGTACCCATCAGGGAATTCTCTAGTATTATAAAGGTGATCATTTTAGTTTTGCACTATGTTCTTTATTATTATTTTTACAAGTTATTTAAATGTGGGGCTTGGACAATTAGGAAATGAGTTGAATCTAAATGCAATTCACTAGCAGAGTAAAGAACTTGGCTGAAGAGCAAGCTACTTGAAGAATAGATGTGTGGTTCTAAATAACTGGATTATAGAGAAATGATCTTATACTTTTTCACTCTTTCTGGTTGTTGTGAAAGTACTTCCTTCAATTTCTGGTGTCATTCATCCAGAGCCAAACAGCCTTCTCTGGGGGAAAAAAAGCTACTTGGACCAGACTCAAAACAGGAGCACAGCTGGGATATGTTTAAGATTGGGCAGACTGCCCTCCATTCGAAAGTAGATATATATAGCTCTGTTGACTTCCGAAACTATGGCAAAGTGAGGTGAAAAAAATCAGGGTAATGACCGTGGGAAATTTCTCCATTCACCAATGGTTATTTTCACCCTTGCACTTAAGTGAAAGCTGAACACTGCAGCCAGGCATTATATAGATTTAGAGAAATGTTGTAATAGTATCACTATGTTTTGGTACATTTATGTCTTGGGGTTATTTTAATCTATTTTAATTTTCTTCTTGTGTCCAGCCACCTGGTCCTATGGACCCAATGGCAAAGATGAGAGGTCAACCATATGGAGCGGCCAGTCCATATGGTCAGCAATCACAGCAAGGGCCTCCTACAGGCCCACAGCAAGGGCCCAGTTACCCCAACCAGGGTTATGGCCCTCCAGGCCCCCAACGATACCCAATGGGACGTACTCCTGGAGGCATGGGAGGCATGCCGTACGGTTCCCAGGTATTGTACACAAAATAATTCAATGAGAAAAATATTGTGTTCTGTCCCTGTTAGTATGGGTTTTCTTCAGTGGTGTTTTAAAGCTTGATTTATTTCCATGCCCTCATTTAGATGGGATCCTATGGACAGCAGGGACCAGGAGGTTATGGCTCTCAGGGCCAGGCACCTTATTACGGCCAGCCTGGCCAGGGTCCTCACCCAAGCCAGCAACAAGCCCCCTATTCCCAGCCCCCGCCAGGACAACCAGGTGCCCAGGCAACATACCCAGGGCAGCCGCACCCTCCACCAACATCTGGCCCTCACACACAAGGAGGACCACCCTATCAGCAGCCCCACATGCCCCCACAGTCACAGGGGCCACTGCCAGGCCCACCCCAAGGGCCGTCACAGTCTCAGCCACCCTACTCCCAAGCTTCAGCCCCACAGTCTGGCCAGTCTCCCTATGCCCAGCAGCAGGGTCCTCCTGGTCAAACCCAACAGCAGCCAAGTTCCCAGGCTCCCCCTGGATCACAAGGCCAGTCCAACTACCCTGGATCCTCACAGGGGCCTCAGCCCCCCTCCTCACAGCAGACACAGTCTCAGCCTCCACAGCAGCCACCGGGACACAGCCAACACCCACAGGTCCAGCCTGCAGCATACCCCCAGAACCCACAGCAGCAACAGCAAGCACAACAGTCACCTTATCAGCGCTTTCCTCCTCCACAGCAGCAGGTGCTGCCCTCAGTTTGGAATTTATTATTTTTTTTATCATACTTAATCATCTTTTTCTATGTGATGTTTCCAGTTTTGCTGGCAGTGCACTTAATTCTATATTTTATCATCTTTTAGGAAGTATCCCAGGACTCATTTCAGTCCAATGTCCCTCCATCCACTCAGCCCAAATCTGGCACAGATGACAGTCAAGGCCGCCCCTCAAGCCTTCCAGTATGTTATCCTCCTTATATTACTCCTGAAACAGCAATAGCTTTTTTAACATAAGTCTGCATTTAAACTCACATTGCACTGCTCTGTACTGTATTTTTTGTTTTTAAATTACAGATAAACTATTTACCATTATGATTTAAGGTTCATTATGTGGGAAAGCTTTGCTACTACTTAAAATTAGAAGATTTCATTTGTCTGTTCCATATTGGCTGTTTCAGTCCTTTTATGACTAAGAACATAACTTGCCACTGCACATTAGCAATTGTTAGACAGCATTAAGGTTGGTACTTGTTGAAAAGATGCCATTTAAATGTAGTAATAGAGATGAATATAAGGCAGATTGTGTGCTGAAATCACATTGCAAGGCTGCTTCTAAAGGCTGACTCAGCTTGCGTCCTACAAACCTTGGTAACCATGACAACTCCAGCATTAATGTGCAATTCATTTCTCTTTGAAAAAGATAAGGCCTCTAGGTCTTCATGTGTTTGTGTGTAGATATGTGTGCCACTTTCATCCAAACAACAGAAGGAATTGCAACTTACAAACACTACAGTTTCTATATAAAGTAAACGATAACAGCACTATAGTAGGTAGTGATTAGTCGTGTAGAAGTAACAAAATGTACGCAGAATATGTCAAAAAGCACAACAGAAAACCTCATTGCTAAACTGCTAAATTTATTAGACATTTCTTTCCCCCATTATTTCTTTCATTGTAACATCTCCCCTGAATGTATTTTCAGGACCTGTCAGGGTCTATTGATGACCTGCCTACAGGTACAGAGGGTGCCCTCAGTCCTGGTGTGAGCACATCAGGTGTGTCAAGCAGCCAGGGAGAGCAGAGCAACCCGGCCCAGTCTCCCTTCTCCCCTCACACCTCTCCCCATCTGCCGGGTATCCGAGGGCCTTCGCCATCCCCAGCTGGTTCCCCTGCTAGTGCTAGCACGCCTCGCACAGGGCCGCTGTCCCCCGCCAACATGCCGGGTGGGACAGTCACTCACATGCTAAATTGAAACATATGACACTAACAGAGCATGACATTGATGCATTTACATAGACTTATTTTGCTTGAGTGCCAGATTATGTCTTGCTTTTGGTCATCACATGTTTTTTGTTCTACTTTTAAAGTTTAAGGGGGAAAAAACTGAATTCCCACTTCTTCAATGAATTTATTTATATTTCCGAAGAATAATTCAATCAGGAAGCAAATACAGTGGCATCAAAGACCTTCCTCAGCCACACAGCATTTTTAATTTCCTATGTTTGCAACACATTTGTACAGAAGCTTAATCAAATACCAAACATCACAATATCTGTGTTAATTACCTTGCAAGTGTAAATTCATTTCTAAATTTGTCATGAAAAGGTTTTTATATTTAAAGGTGTGTTGTCGGACATGGCATGTATTAGTCTAGTCATCAATGTCTCGTATTAAATTAACTCATTTTTTAGTGTAGGTAAAACATGTTCAAAATTATTTCTACATTCCAATGAACGAGATAACACCCACTCAAAATATTTTAGATTTTGTGATGTTACAACCATAGTGTCTACTTTGTGTGTCAAAAGAGTGATCAATATTGTGTTAGCTTCTATGTTAGCAATGTAATTCTTTAAAACACTGTCTAAAGCAAGAGATACGCACATTTGAAAATAACTTTTTTTTGTTGTTTTTTTTTTCAATTTGTGACACTAGTACTTTTGCTTTTATTGCTAGCTCACACTAATTTAACCTGAATTCTACCTTTCAGGTACCCAAATGCCTCCTAGACCATCAAGTGTGCAGTCAGATGGGAGCTTACACCCTGGAATGAGCCCATCTCCCATGGCCCAGGACAGAGGTACACTGCAGTTGAAGTGTTACATTTTTGCAGAGTGTTCGCAGTATCCGAGTCTCATCACTGTCTCTTTTGTCCTGTATTAGCTTTTATGCAGAGAAACCCTCAGATGCCCCCCTATGGCTCTCCTCAGTCAGCTTCTGCACTGTCACCACGCCAGTCCTCGGGTGGACAGATGCATCCTGGTATGGGTCCATATCAGCAAAACAATTCAATGGGCTATGGACAACAGGGAGGACAGTATGGTCCCCAAGGTGTGTAGTTTTACATTGGCTCAGTTTAAAATTAAGTTCCAATTAATGTGAAAAGATTAAAGTACAGGAGAATATAAGTAAATATTCATGATCTTAAGTTTTGTTTATTCCATGATGGGTGCTTTATTTAGTTTTCACAGTTCACAAATATTTCCCTTTAGATAAACTTATGGAATATATTTCCTCGCCTCATAGGAATACCATGCTATCGCTTGTCCCTCCCTCTGACTCTGTTGCGGCTATTTATAGCTGTGTAGCAGAGAGTCAGCTGACGTAGCAGAGCCTCCTGTCAGTAGAGCTGAGACTGTGACGAAGGCTTGTTGCTCAGGGTGCATAGCTTTCACTGTTGGCACACTGGGGGGAAAAGTCTGCTTCACATAGCTCTATAATAAAAGGTTATAATAATCAACAACTTAACTTACCTGTTGTATTTAATACAAATAAAGATGTAGATGTTGCAATGATTTATTTTTTTTCCTTCAAACGAGCTTGTGGGTGGTGATTTGTTTAACTTAAATATACCTTTGCATTATCATTTTAAGGTTATCCACGACAACCTGGATACGGCAATATGCCCAATGCTAACTACCCTGGACCAGGTATGGGCCCAATGAACCCCATGGCAGGACAAGGTGGAGGACCACCATATGCTGGCATGCCTCCTGGAAGGATGCCTCTAAATCAAATGGGGGCACGTCCATATGGCCCCAATATGGGTCCAAATATGGGCCCCAATATGCCTCCAAACATGGGAAACATGCCACCCCAGGTAGGCTCAGGGATGTGTCCTCCTCCAGGCATGAACAGAAAGCCCCAGGACCCTGCAGTCATGCAACACCCCACATCTAACGCCATGCACAACAGGTTTGTTTATCATGGATTCTTCTTTTAGTAAATTAGGTTTCTCATATTAAACTAGATAGCTGCACAGTGCTTTTGACCAATGTGTACACTAGATTCTTATTATGTCCAATTCCTTATCCAGAATGCCAGGTTATCCTAACATGTCTCCGGGCATGATGAGCTCTGGTCCGCCCTATGGTCCTCCTATGAACAACATGCCTGGAATGATGAACACTCAAGGTGGATCCCCTTATTCCATGGGGCCAAACATGGCTAATAATTCAAGTGGTAAGGTGCACATACATTGTTGCAATGCCTCTTTAATGTAAGAAATTAGTTTCAATTCTTATTCTCTTTGTACTGATATTACTATTACAAGGTATGGCTCCAAGTCCAGAGATGAACAATAAAATGAATAACAAAGTAGATGGGACTGTAACATCAAAACCAGAGCCCAAATCCAAGGTAAACTATCTGCTATGTTGTATTATCTTTATTTAAAATGCCAATGTCTTCAATTCATGACTATAATGTCCAGTATGTTTATTTAAAGTTTGCTCCTCATTTCTCTTGTATGAAACAGAAGTCAAATTCTTCAACTACAACCAGTGAAAAGATAACAAGGTTGTATGAATTAGGACCAGAGCCAGACAGGAAGATGTGGGTGGACCGTTATTTGGCCTTCATTGAAGAGAAAGCCATGGGTATGACCAACCTCCCAGCTGTAGGACGCAAACCACTTGACCTGTTTCGGCTGTATATGTCAGTCAAGGAAATTGGAGGCATGACGCAGGTAAATACAACGTTCAATGTAGCCTTCATTTGAATTCCATCTTAAAATTTGTTTTTTGAAATATACTTACATGCTGTCTTCAGGTCAATAAGAATAAGAAATGGCGTGATCTGGCTACTTCCCTCAATGTGGGCACATCCAGCAGTGCTGCCAGTTCTTTGAAGAAACAGTACATCCAGTGTCTTTATGCCTTTGAGTGCAAAATTGAGCGTGGTGAGGATCCCCCTCCTGAGATTTTTACAGACAACAAAAAGAATCAAGCTGCTAAAGTCCAGCCACCCTCTCCAGGTTAGTGTCTTACACTCGCTTTAATTTGAAATATTCTGCTCCAATTCAATCACAACAGAAAATGCACAACTTTTCCTTGTTTGCTTTGGTTGTCATTAAAATTCATGACCCATATCTGTCTGCTCCTCTCTTTATTTCACTGAAGCGTCCCTCTGCTCCACGGCTGGGTCAGGGTCTCTGCAGGGTCCTCAAACACCTCAGTCCACCAGCAGCTCAATGGCTGAAGGGGGAGATCTAAAACCTCCTACCCCAGCCTCCACTCCTCACTCTCAGATCCCCCCAATGCCCCCTGGGGCCAGGTGAGTCTAATCTTTGCAAGCTTGACCAGTAGTCATTCATCATTTAATTTAGTTTTGAAAAAATATACAGAAACTAATTTCTTTTTTCCAATTCATCTGCCACCTCTCCCCTCTTGTCTCTTAATATCCACCCCTCCCCCCTTGACTTCGCTTCTGTTCTAGGAGCAGTGTTAACTTGCAAGACCCCTTTTCTGAAGGTAATGACCCTGCTTTCCCTCGGAGAAACATGACCCCCAACTCTGCCTATCAGTCTGGCATGAACACCCCAGACATGCAAGGGCGCATGGGAAGTTATGAACCCAACAAGGACCCCTTCAGTAACATGCGCAAAGGTGAACAGCAACTGAATCCATTATCTTTTCTTGCCTCTAAATAGCAATTTGAGTCAGTGCGTTCATATTTTCGCTTATGAGATTAATTCTGCATGGATTTTCAGTTGGGGAGCAATTTCTACCAGCTAATCAGGGCCCAAACAGTGGAGTTGGTGACCAGCAGCAGCAGCAACCACAACAACAACCACAGCAACAGCAGCAGCAACCTCCATTCAACAGAGGACCGCCAGGGGCCATGGGCTCAATGCCAATGGGGCCCAGACAGCAGTATCCTTATGGACCAGGCTATGACAGGAGGTAAGAGAAGGATTTAGCATTGCTACAAATGGTGCAAGTCCATGTTTCTACATTAAACCTCTAAGAAATGGATTAAACTCCTAATAGAGTCAGTCCTGCTTATTTACATCTACTGAAGGGTATTTATAGCATATAATGCCAGAGTTTTGTGATGAAACTAATCAAATGCATGGTGTCAGTTTTCAGAAGCTAAAAGTATGGTATTATATTATACATATTTTTGTTTGTCATGTCTTTGTGAGTTGTTTTGTGCATTTAAAATCATTGGATAGGGTTCATGCACTATTTACTACACTGAAAAGATCTCAGTTGTCCGCTCTAGTATTCCTATGGAAGTCGTGAACTCATTTTTGTCCTAGGACACATTTAATTTCCATGTATGCAACAAATGATGAATATATGTTTTTTTCCTGATTTTATTATTATTTTTTTCCAGATCGGAGCAAGGAATGGGCCCAGAGGGAAACATGGGATCCGGTGCTCCTCAGCCAAACCCTATGATGCCTGCCAATGCCGACACGGGGATGTATTCACCAAATCGCTTCCCACCACAGCAGCCACGGTCAGTTCACTTAGCAAGGTTCCTGAGGTTCAATTTACTGTCAATGAAAACTAAACATCTGATTTAAGAACAATTCTTTTATTATTGTGAATCTTAGTCTTGAAGATTCCTTTGTACAATAGGAACATTTATTTAACATGGCCAATCATAAATATCCTCAGAAATTGAATGCTTGAATGAAGAGGTGAATACAAAACTGCACTCAATTCATTGTCACTGATATTGATGGATCAATTGTGTGGTTATATACGGAATGGGTTGTTGTCACTGTTCTTGTATTTCTAATAATTATTTCACCCTCACTCTATAGTCCCAGCTTCACAACAATAGTTGAAATCTGTTAGTGGATGTGGTGAAGTTTGCATAGAAATTATGTAATTGCTCTGTTAATTATTACATAACTGTTTAATGTTATAAATTCTTTACACGGTGTTGATTGTGTGTCTGACAACATGTGTAACAATTATTTGTAATTTTAAATGAATGAGACATTCATAACACGTAGGTGGTCAAACTGATGAGGCATGATGTTTGCAGGCATGATTCCTATGGTAATCAGTATCCTGGACAGGGAACGCCCCCTACTGGCTCTTACCCGAATCAGCAGCCAGGAATGTATCCACAACAACAACAACAGGTAAATTAATCTAGGTTGTCTTCTGTATTCTAAATACAGTGGAATCTGGCAATATCATTGTAATTTTAGTATTTCAGTTTTTATTGTACTTTAACTTACAGATATCTTGTTTTAGATAATTAGAGGATTTTATGAATTCTTGCATTTTTTTAGTGAAATTTTAAACTATTTCTTTCTGTATATTTCTAGAGTTACAAGCGTCCTGTGGAAGGCGGTTACCCTCCAGCAAAGCGTCATGAAGCAGAGTACAATACGCCCTTCCCTGGTGGACAACAGCCACCACAGCAACAGCAGCAACAGCAAGGAGGCTCCTCTGCACCCTCTACAGGACAGCAGGAGTCGTACAATCAGTATGGTGGCAGTGGGCCTTTTCCTGGCTCTGATCGCCGTCCACCTGGTCCAGGCAATCAGTTTCCCTTTCCCTTTGGTCGCGAACGTATGCAGGGTGCAACAGGGCCAAATGCTCAGCCCAATATGCCCCCTCAGATGATGCAGTCAGGCCCTGAAGGTCCACAAGGAGCCATGTGGCAGGGACCGCGAGACATGAACTATCAGAACTACCCCAACCGGCAGGGTGGTCCTGGGGGTCCACCGCAGGGTCACACTTACCCTGGGATGAACCGATCGGAGGAGATGATGACGTCAGAACAGCGCATGAATCATGATGGCCAGTGGGGAGGACAGATGGGTCCACGACAGCCTCCCTACGGTCCAGGAGGGCCTGGCCAGCCTATGCCTCGTTCCGTACAGTCCAACTACCAGCCCCCTCAGGGAGTACAGAACCACATTCCACAGGTGTCTAGCCCAGCCTCCATGCCCCGCCCCTTGGAGAGCAGGACATCACCAAGTAAATCTCCCTATATGCACGGAGTAATGAAAATGCAGAAAGCTGGCCCTCCAGTGCCTGCATCTCACATAGTGCCCCCTCCGGTGCAGTCGCCTTTGATACGGAGAGACATGCCTTTTCCCCCTGGCTCTATAGAAGCTACCCATCCTGTCCTGAAACCACGGCGGAGACTCACCATGAAAGACATCGGTATGAACATTAGCTAGACATTTGAAAAGGAATTTCTTATTGAACATCATTGTGAGAGAATTTGAGTTCATTGATCATTAACTTTTGGCTTGTTCTTGTTAAAAACAGTGTTTTTCTGTCCTCTTGTAACTTCTAGGAACCCCAGAGGCCTGGAGAGTTATGATGTCATTAAAATCTGGTCTACTAGCTGAGAGTACATGGGCCTTAGACACCATCAACATTCTCCTGTATGATGATGGCAGTATCACCACTTTTGACCTCAACACGGTGAGACTAAATTTCATGTCCTTATGATTATTTTATTTTGTTTCATTGTTTCGTAAGGTGTAATGGACTTATTGAATAAGCCTTGATACAGATAGAACAGACCTTAGAATATTGTCCTTGACCGATCACAGTAGAGAAATAAACATAGCCTTGTAGTAAACTTACATAAATGCAACGTACTTCTAGCATAGCTAATTTGCAGACCATGGTTGTGTCTCATATGGTGCACTTGCGCGAGTGCACTAAAATGAAGTGCGTAGTGTGCACTGAGCACTAACGTCTGAAGTGCACACTGTCGTGGGTAAGTATCGTCTCAAA
>JAPTYR010000009.1:15831636-15842001 GCA_029814505.1 Siphamia roseigaster | reverse complement strand
TTTTTAGACATTGAAATATATATATATATATATATATATATATATGTGTGTGTGTGTGTGTGTAAAATTCAAAAGCGTTTTCAGCAGAAATAAATTACTGGTGCTTTATGCTTCGTATAATCCCACAGGGCCTAATGAGCCAAAAAAGTACTTCAATAATATGGCTGAGTCAAAACCCCACATGGCTGTTATACAAATCATGTCAGGGGTCTCCCCAGAAGTTTATAGTATCCTGGAGCATCTTGGATTTTTGCTCTGCTCGCGGCACTCAACGCACCGGGGGGTATGTCGTCCCGCCCCCCGACGAGGAAACTATAGGATTTTGACAACTACAAATGGAGGCCATTTCCTGCTATTTCAGCCTGCAGTCTTTTCTAAATATACAACGCCTTAAGAGACTCCAACACCAAGTTCTTATGATAGAAGTGCTATTTATTGCACAATGCATCCATAGTCTATACATCCATAGGCAATAGCATGCCATGCACACACTCATACACATGCTAGCATGACATATAAATGGCATTTATATGTCAGTAACTTGTACAGACAGCCTACGGTTATAGCAGCCGTTAACCTGAGCCCTTATGGTTAAGGTTAGGGTTTTGACAGCAGCAGTGATAAGTTACAGCAGACAGGAATACTGATTCCGAAAGTGCCGTAACTGTAGCCGTGGGAGGAATGGTTACGGCTGCCGTAACTTAACGTTTGGAACCAGATTTTGTAAGCAGCACTAAAGGTTACCGGTACCAAGACAGGTGGAGCTTAGCTTACCTTTGTCCGGATAACTGTTCTTGCTGTTGGCCGGATTGATGATCTGCATCACCTAAACGATCTGTTTGTGAACTGCACATGATACTCCATTGACTTATAACTTAGGAACTGGTCAAAAGTGTAGGCACTCGCACCACAAAACAAGGGAGGTGAAAACAGAGGAAATGCAGAAGTGCGGCAACAAGTCGTAGTCGGTGCTCCACTCTTTGATTGGAACTTCATATGGATCCAAACCGTGTATAATATCGATGCTCTCCATATACCGGTCCCCTGCTTCCCCATTTCATGTGTCCCGGTACATCCCACATCCTTTTCGAGATTCATATGGTTGAGAGTGTATGTTCAGAGTGCATAGGTGTGAAAAGGGGAAAAAAGGTGAATGGGGTCCAGTTCTGGGCAGGTCAGAGGTTAGGGAGTATGTGTGTTGGTTAGGGGGAGAGAGAGCACAGGAACACCTTCAACTCAGACATTGCCAAGCCAAGACAGTTTGGGAAAAACAGAAACTTAACTGAAAGTAGGTGTAGTCCAACCCAGAGAGAGAGAGCAGCTGCAGAGTCTCAGCAGGAACAGATCCACTTGCTCGTCTCTTTCAAAGAGTCCTGGATTCACACCGGGTCCATTTTCAGATTCTTCATTTAAGGTTACATTACGTTTTAATTCTTCCTTTCCTTTTTGTTATCACTTCTCTTGTTGATCTGACATCCTTCTAGTCTCTCCTTTGTTTGAATTTCCCTCCACACACAGCTCTCAAGTGTGTCTCATTTATAACCTCCCTTCCTCCTCCCTACCAGTGATGTAATGTCCTCAGTTCCTGCTTTCTGCTACATAACAGAAGCAGAAAATTGTTAAAATTGTGCTTAATTTTCTTGAGACATTTCAGATCGTTCATATTTATTCAGGTTAGTCACATTTTATTGTTACAGGATAGTTTGTAAATGTAAATATTGTCATAATTTAATGTTGTTTTTTAAACTAAAACAAAGACAAAAATTCAAAGTTATTGTTTATAGGCAACATTTTTTTTTTCACATCAAAATATGGAGTCATTAATTTTGTAGGTTATTACCCTGCCCATTGAAGGGGAGGTGGATGTATTGTTTGTGGTTAGTTGGTTTATTTCTCACTAACTTAACACAAAAACTACTGGACCTATCTCCATGACATTTTCAGGAAAGGTGTGAGGTGATCCAGAATCCCATTAAAATTTGGTGAATGTAGGTCAAGGTCACCAAAGATCTGTTTTTGCAATGATAAAAAATAGGGCAAATCATTTGTGAGGGGTGTTTTTTTTTTTGTGTGTGCTTGGAACGACTTGTTATGTTATTACTTTATTGTAGATCATATTTGTCTATATGTGAAACTTGAACTAAATGAGTTACACAGCCTTGACTATGGAATTGTTGCACTTTGTAAATTCATCCCATGGGCCAGATTGGGACCTTTGGCGGGCCGCATTTAGCCCCCAGGCCGAATGTTTGAGATCCCTGTTCTTGATGATCATCATATTTGCAGGGTTGCCATCCTGTGAAAACCATAGATTTCTTTAAAAAAAAAAACCTCAACTCTTCATGAGCTGAATAAACAAGGTCTGTTTTGAGCTTTGTGCCAAATCGGAGCCTAGTTAATCCAAGAGGGTTATCTGGAGTTTATTTCTCAACCAGTGTAAGACCACATCCTTAAGTGACGATGTATTGTGTAAACATCTCAACATCAACCAAACTGGAGATTTGTAGTTTTCATTAAAAGTAGTTAAAGCTGTCAGGCAAATATAGGCGATATAAAGTCCCGTGTTTAATGTTGTGTTATATTTTCTCTTCAGGCTGTATTTAATGCTGCCATCCCTGACCATGAAGCTGATGCGTTCAAGCCCCCTCGGACAGAGGAGCCCCTGTACTTGGACTCTGCAGTGGAGTGGCTGCTGGGAGGCCTATCTCACTGGGATGCAGAACATTTCCTTTTCATTGCTGAAAGAGGATACCTATATGAGCACAACTTTGCTTTTTTCCCCCTCTTCCCTGTCATCCTCCGTGGCCTGGCAGAGACCCTCCTATGGCCCCTCAGCGGGTGGTTGACAGTGCGGGGCCGTCTGCTTGTAACCATCGCTCTGGGGAACAGTGCCCTCTTCTTACTGAGTGTGGTTGCTTTGCATGCTCTTAGTAGAACTGTTCTGCAGGACCGGCGTCTCGCTCTGCTCTCCAGCCTGCTCTACTGCATCACACCTGCCAATGTTTTTATGACTGCGGGCTACTCAGAGAGCCTGTTTGCCGCCCTCACATTTGGTGGCCTGTACCTGTTGGAGAAGGGATTCACTCTGCGAGCATGCATGGCCCTCTGCATAGCCACTGCAGCACGATCCAATGGACTTGTTAATATAGGATTCCTACTGTATCTTCCATCTTTGCATGCCATTTCCCAGATTCGAGTATATCGCACAACCACAAGAGGCCACAGTAAAGCCTTCCACTACATTTGGGTCGTCATTCGTTTGTTGCTTACCTCTCTCCTCGGCACTGCAATTATTGCCCTTCCTTTCGTTGCCTTCCAGTATTACGGGTATAGGACGTTTTGCACACCGTCTGTCTCCTTGGAGCGCATTCCTCCCGCTCTCCTATCGCTGGCTGAAAGGAAGGGCTATCGGGTCCCTGATGAAAATGGTCCACCACCACTCTGGTGTATGAGACCCCTGCCCCTGCTTTATTCTCACATCCAGGACGTATACTGGGATGTTGGCTTCCTCCGCTATTTTGAGCTGAAGCAGATACCAAACTTTGTTTTGGCTCTACCTATGGCGACCCTTGGTATAATGGCAGTGTATGCCTACTTTCAAGCTAATCCAGAACTATGTCTTAGACTGGGACTGTGGGAGACAAGTGCAAATAAAGGGCTGGACAAACCTACACCAGGATTCTTTAACCCCAGGGTATTTGTGTATGTTGTTCATTCTACAGTCCTCCTGGTGTTTGGGACATTGTGCATGCATGTGCAGGTAAGTAATATTACTTTTAGTACCATTTATAGTTATCTATAGCAGTTTTTTAAATCCAAGTTACAGAAGCACCTCAATAAAACAGACAAGTTAGAAAGTCTTCGAGGTTCACAACAGTTAAAATACACTTCAGTGGATAAAACCCTATAATTAAGGAAATTAATGACATATCTCGACAAAATTGGAGGTAGTATGTTGCAAAATACAGAATGTGATTGATATGTTTATGGCCTGTATTGTTCTATTCAGATCCAGTTCAACATGTAGACAGTTGGATTTAATACATTTTGTTGTTCTTAGTAAATAGACCTTATTGGCCTTTATACAGAAATATCTTGATTCTTAATAAATGCCCAGTTTTATTTCAGCTAGACATTATGTAATTTCATGATCTATTAAAGTCAAGTAATGGCTTTTGTCAATGGGCACAATGGTAACTTTCTTGGCAAATGGCAGTTCTGAAACAGAAACACCATAAAAGGTATTCACTTCAAATGTTTGCATAGTCATCCACAATTTTAAACTGTATAAATGTAATGAGAGCAGTATAACCCATTTCCTATTTAATCCTAGGAACTTATCCGTCAGCTCTCATGTATCTGTACTATACATGTGCGGAATATCTATTAATTTCCACTCAGTTTCATCCCCTACCTGCATTTCCAGGTTCTGACCAGATTCATGGCCTCCTCGTCTCCCGTGCCCTTCTGGATCAGTGCCCACCTCCTGCTCCTCAATGAGCCACTTCTTCATCGAAGAAAAACATCAACTCCTAATGTACAGCTGCAGACCCACTCCCGAAATGGATGCAAGCACACTCCCCAAAACCCCATCATAGCCCTGCTTCCACACTTCAGAACCTGTTCTTCTATTACACAAAGTATCTTGGGATATTTCCTCTCATACTGGGTACTGGGCTTGGTAATGCATTGTAACTTCCTACCGTGGACTTGACTTAAGATACTACACTGAGCTTTAATTGCAATATCTACAAAATACTGGGTTCTGTAATTTCATTTGAAGGGTTTTGTTATATGAAGCTGCTTCGCTGTTTCTTTAATCCAGTAAATATTTAATTGTTCATTGCAATAACATTCAACAGAATGTCAGGAAAGTTGCTCACATGTCAATAATATTATCAGTGCCACTTTGCTTTCTGGGTAAATGGGGGAAAACATTTAATTTACTTACACAGTATGAGAAATGCTGTGTTTATTGTAGCTATGACTTCCAGTCCTGTGCAGAAATCATTAGAACAAACTACTTTATTCACACAATGGACAGAAATTTTATTTGCACATATTTGTTGAGACTTATTCACTGTTAGGTTGTCCATTTAGTAACACCTATGGTAGTTTTGCATTAAAAAGTTTTTATACAAGTTTTTTTTTCTGTATAATATTGCACTGCATGTTTGGAGAATTATTCCAATATTGTTTGAAAACTCTGGTTGCGAATGCCAAAAATAAAGATTTTGTTGATGTAGAGGTTATCTTTAAGACTGTCTTTATTTAAATTTTATTTTTATGTCAACTAAAGATAATACTTTTTCATTGTTGTTAAAACAAATATATTAGGTTTATGAACACATACTTATTTGTTCTCTATCGTATTATTTTTGGAAGTATGTACAATAAAGATTTAGACTGCAATGTGGACTTTAACTCTGGAACTACTTAAAACCCCTATGATTCAGAAAGTGTAACAAGTGGACTATATTCTAAGTCAAAGAAATGTATTGAATCTGCGTTGTGAAGTTGTTTTTTTTTAAAACCTTTTTTTTTTTTTCAAATGTGAACAGAATATAAGACTAACATTCAGACTATATCAAATGCAGTAAAATATGTAATGTATCATATGGGCCTTGTACCAAGTTAATTTGGTTGAAAATTAATACAAAAAGCCAGTTTAATTGAAAATAAATATTCACAAGGGTTGAATATTTGTTTATTTTAACGGAATATTACTTATTAATTGGCCTCAGTCCTCTAATTTGGAAAGTCTCATATCCCTGTCTTACTGAATCTTATGTACTTTTTTCCTCCTTTGGGAATAATTATACTTAATGTTTTAATATAAGTGACACGAGCAGGACACTTTAAATTTTTTTAAAGGAAATTGTATTAAAGAATCTACAATGCAATCTAACATCACAGACAATGCTATACAAAATTTAAAGACAGCAAATATAAGGGGGTTGGCATATACTAGGCACAAACTAATAGATTTTGTTACTTTTTTGGAGTTTACGAGGGATGATGAATTAATGTAAATTTTGAAATCACGTGAAATTTATAAAAATTTGTAACTTCTTCCTAAAACTTATGTTTATGAGTATGAAATGTCTCCAATAAAATAAGCAGACTGATTATAATTTCTATTGTATAATGTGTGGAGTCAAAATGTGTTATGTGCAATTTCAGTGGTGTTGGTTAAATAGGAAGAAATGTAATTCATATAATAGGTCTGAAAAGAAAGAGAATATAGGAAATAATAGCAAAGATTAAGTGATTCTGATTTTTTGATTGCAAAATGTACATGTGTTTTCAGCATTTAAGTATTTACAACAATTTAGCTTGGTGCCATATATATTGTGTAATGTTTCATTATAGATTTCCGTGATCTTATTACTGATACAATACTGAAAAAGTATTTACACTTATTTAAATGTGGGAACATACTACTGTAGAAAGCTTTTTCTAAACAGTACACTGGTATATTAAAACAGATTATATTTGCGCCGCTGGTAGTCGTCAGACAGATCTATAAACCATCGTCGCGTTCAAGTGACGTATAACTCAACGTGCCAGGACCATGGATCCATGTTCTGAGCTTTTACAGATCAGCTCTTAGCCCTTTACGTCCGGTTTACGTCAACCTTCACTTCGTGACGTAGGTTGGCCAACGGTACAGTAAAAGAAAAAGGAAATGTGAACAGCCGCAAGTAGCCTCAGCCGACACTCCTCAGTCGTTTGGCTATAAAATGGGGATACATCTGAAAAAATGAAGAGTAAAATTTACACGAAAGATTAATTTAACTACCAAAGATGGTAGTTAACGTTACGTCAACGCGAGGGCTGCAGTGGCTTGTCAAACGTGACTACGAAGGAGAATGCCTTTGCTGTTTCGTTAGCTAGCTAGCATTAGCATTCAGAATGGGGAACTGAACCCAAACAGGCGACGTAAGTCCGCTCACACAATGACTAAATGTTGAGGTTATTATCTCTGGAAAACGCGGCGAAAATATAGAGTTAAGTGTTCGCCTCTTTGCTACCTCCGCGCGGTGTGGAAACTGTTTACATGATGAAGAACTGTGAGTACCAGCAGATCGACCCACGGGCGCTGTCGGTGTCGCCCTCCTCCGCACAGAATCACACCGAAACTAAAGAGCAGCGGTCGCGAAGGAAATGGGAAGTGTTCCCTGGAAAGAACCGGTTTTTCTGCGATGGACGGATCATCCTGGCCAGACAGAGTGGTGTCCTTCCTCTGACACTGGGCCTTATCGTTGTCACTTGTGGCCTTTTCTTTGCTTTCGAGTGAGTGGTTCTGTCCTGTTTTATGTGTATCTTCTCAGATCCTCACATGTTACTAATGTACATGTATATCTTATTTCCATGTTTAAGTATATATTAAAAACACTTCTTTTCCTAACAGTTGCCCATTTTTGGTGGAACATTTGACCGTCTTTATACCTGTGATCGGCGGGGTGCTTTTTGTGTTTGTGGTGATCTCCTTGCTGAGAACAAGCTTTACTGACCCGGGAATCTTACCCAGGGCTACTCCAGATGAAGCAGCAGATATTGAGAAGCAGATAGGTAAGGAATATACTGGAAATGCACACTCAATCTGGGACAGATGGGGTAAAACAGCTTTGCCATATGGGCCATCTCAAGAGGGACATGTGGCATTGAAGTGCAGACCAAGACCTAAGCAGCTTACTTTTTTTTTTACCAGTATTAAACAGTTGCCTTTTCCTTTAATTCATCATTAATTGCTTCTTGGGTGTAATGTTTTGATCACATGTACAAGACCCAGCATGTTTATTTCTCTGTGCTTCTCTATTTTAAGATACCTCAGGATCCTCCACATATCGGCCCCCCCCTAGGACCAAGGAGATCCTCATCAACCAGCAGGTGGTGAAGCTCAAATATTGCTTCACTTGTAAAATGTTCCGCCCTCCTCGGACCTCTCACTGCAGCCTGTGTGACAACTGTGTAGGTAGGTATTTGGTCGCATTCCTACTTATTCTTCTTGCACAAAGTTATTTTAACAACTTTAATAAAATTTGACAAGACAAATATTTACTACAATTGGTTGGAGAGCCTCCATTGATTTTCTTTCATATAAGAGATTGCATTGTATTATCATAAAACACTATAAGGCAGACCTCATGTCTTTTTAAAAGCCCAAACTTTTATCAGAGCTCTATCCTGATTTCAGGCTTTCAGATTGAAGTTTAGTCCATATGAATAACTATACATTGTTGAATACAACCCCTGATATTAAACATACATGTAGCTATAAGTTATGCAACTAATGATTCCATTAATTTATTGATTCTGTTTTGTTGTTTGGTTTATAGAATGCAAAAAAAAATGTATTCACAGCCCAAAGATTTTAAGTTTAATGTCTTGGATCAAAAATAACTGATTATTCCATTATCAAAATAGTTTCATGTAATTTCTATTCATGAAATAGGGCCTAGCCAAGCAAGTAATGGAGTGAAAAAGTACTGTGCAGCCAAAGTCATGGAGTAAGGAAAAATATACAGCAGATTTTCAAGGTTTGGAAAAATACCAAAAAGTGCTGTTCCTCAAGAAAAGTGCAAATATTTAGCATATCAAACTGTTTTTAATATACAAGAGTACATTATATCAAAAAATTAAACTTGTATCATTTTTATTTTAATCTTAAAAGGCATTAATTCATGGAAATGGGGTGAATTATCCAAAAAAGTAAAAGTGCAGTGTTTGTTCAGTGTGATGCACCAGAATAATAATCAAAGATATTTTTCCTTCATTGAGGACAGGAAGTATTTTGTTCAAATCCAAAATGGTGTCAGGTCAAATGGCAGTGACCTGTGGGGTCCCCTGGGGGTCCATCCTTGGACTCCTCTTGTTCAATCTTTACATGTTGCCCCTGGGCCAGTTAATATGCAGTTATAACATGTCCTACCATAACTATGCAGATGACGCTCAGATTTACATCTCACTGACAGCAGGTGAACATGGGCTCATAGACTCACTTTGTCACTGCCTCCAATAAATCATGGTGTGGAAGCAAGCAAAACAACGTTCTCCAGCTAAACTTATAGTTTATTTTGATGGTATTTTAGGTCTGATCTTTAGGCATTTTGGTCTGATCCACTTTAAATCGAAATGACCTAAAATTATTATTTTTTATTAATATTATTGATAGTTTATCTTAAGTTTAATTTTGTTTATTTCACACACTCATCCCAGGAGATGGATTGGACCCTTTGGCGGAACATATATGGCCCCGGGCCGCATGTTTGACACCCCTGTTTTAGTAAAAAAAGAAATTGACCCTGATGTTCACTTTTGCTGACTACAGATCAGTAGCTCAAACCTCCTAACATGTTTTCTGTATTTTCACCCTCAGAGCGATTTGATCATCACTGCCCATGGGTTGGAAACTGTGTGGGCAAACGTAATTACCGCTTTTTCTACAGTTTCATCATCTCTCTGTCCTTTCTGACATCTTTCATATTTGGCTGTGTCATCACACACATTACCCTGCGTAAGTATTCTCACTTAGGACTCACTTTGTTCATTAGTTGTTTTGTTATCTAACAAAGTTATGGATTTTATTTTCATTTCTTTCACCAGGTTCTCAAGCTGTTAAAAGCCTTGTCCAAGCCATTCAGGAGAGCCCTGCCAGATATCCTTTGTTTATGCTAAATGTTATCATTAACCAATTAATTAGATACAAGTTTTTAATGTTTGCTCTTTGACCTAACACAAGTTATACTGTTGACACAGTATTTCCCACTGCTCCTTGCCTTAAGCCCTCAGTTAATAGGATCAGGGAGTTTGCATTTAGCCAGGCAGTGCTTTTAGGCAGATTGCTTTTCAGGAGTGCGTTTGCTGCCTCATGTGCTCCTGAGATGATGTCAGGTACTAGACAAACATAGATAGTATGACGTTACAGTGTTTCAGTCCATTATTCACAGACAGGGTGTGGATATATTTAATTGTGCTGCACATGAAGTGCATGAAATTATATCAGCTTGTTGACATGTGTGTATCCCTCTGAAATCAAAATTTATACATTGACTATTTGTAATATGCATCTCATTTAAAATTACTTATTTTTGCATCTTACAACCCATCTATATAATAATAGTCCAGAGATCTATGTTTGTATGTAACCTCCGTGTTGTCCGGCCTTTTTCTTCGCCGCCGATCTCCGCAAAACCCGGGTGGCGTACCCGGGGTGCGCACGAGATTTGCAGTTAAGGGTTTCGCCGCGGTCGGCCCGCACGTTCTGTTTTTTTAGCCAAAAAACCCAACGGGCCAAACTTTACGGGCCTCTGGAGCCCTAACCGTTGCAGATACTGTCTCGGGTACCATTGTCGGCCTATA
>JAPTYR010000009.1:15601815-15614509 GCA_029814505.1 Siphamia roseigaster | reverse complement strand
CTCCCCTTCTTATTCCTTTCCTTTTTTGTTTTCCCCCCCTCTTCTTCCTCTTTCACCCTCTTCTGGTGACGCTGGGCCTCTGTACTGAGCTCAAGACTGGCTGCAGGTGAAAGCATGCGTTTACTTCCTCCAGCTCCCAGTGGACCATACCCCTCCTCAGATCCTGAAGCCAGCTCCACAGACAAAGAAAGTGGAAAGAGACTTTTGACATCAGGGGAGGGGACCTTTAAGTAGGACCTCTGCATCTTGTCCCGCTCCATGTGGCTCATGATGACCATAGATGTGCAAGAAATTGGCTCCTGGGAATGGGTGGAGGCCAGGATTTGGGAAAGGGTAGTATACATGGCACTGGCATAGGTAGGTATATGGGTCTGGAGGCGGACTGGAACCACAAGGGACATTACTGGAGTGAGCTGTGCAAGACAGGTGGCAATAACTGGCCGTGTGTCATGATAAGCAATGGTTACAAGTGACTGCTGGGTGACAGCAGGAGATAGCTGTCTGTTTACAGTAACAGGAGGAGAGGGGGAGAATGCTGTGGGTCTTGATGGAGCAGGTAAATACAAAGATGGGCTGACTCCAGCCCTGGAAGAGAACTGGAGGGGAACTAAAGGTGGATGATGATGGAGTGGTATACCTAGCCGTTCTGCCATGTGGATCTGTGTGGGATGTATCTGTAAAGGTGGAGGCGCTGCTTGTGAATGTAAGTAGGCTCTGTGGACAATTTGATGGGATAGTACTTCAGAAATGGCAGTAGTGACTGGGAGTAGGTGGCTTAGTGATTCTGGGGGGAACACTTGCTGGCCTCTCGGGTGTAAAGGGAGAATGTCCTGAGACAGCGGAGGGACTTGTGGTGGCAATAGTTGTAAAGCTTTCCCTGTAGTTTCCAGGCTGTACATGGAGCTTTCATCTGTAGAGTAGAGAGGAGGGTGGCTGGAGTGTGAAGGCCCGGGCTTTGGACTATCTGCTCTGGGTAACTGAGAAACACCAGCCCCGTCCTCCTGCTCTGGCTCCCCTAAGGTAGCATGCTTTACCAGAAGACACTTTCTCCGTTCTTTCCAGGAGGAGGCAGAGTGCTGAGAGGACAGGGACCCATAGTCAAAAGACTTACTCCTGATCTCAGAGGTCTGTTCTGTTTGCTGGGGGCTGGCTGGGGCCTGTTCTGAAGCTGAGCGCCTCATTTCTTTGTGGCTTTGATGGTGTTGGTGAGCAGCAGATGGCACCATCAACATCTGGGAGCTTTGGCTACTAGAAACCCAGATGATAGGCTCAGATCTCGCTGATTCTTCAAAAGAAGCAGAAAGGCTTGAAGTGTGGGAAATGTTGCTCTCTTGACTGGGGCTGCGAGGCAAAGACGGAGACTCAAAGCTAGACTCCCCGGAGGACTGTGCTGCTTCTGCCAGGCGGAGTCTCTTCTTCTTGGGTGGCAGTTTCTCTGCAGGGAGCTGGGCCAAAGTCTGGCTTCGCTGAGGCCACTGGAACTCCTCCACTCTTTCTGCCTCCTAGGACAGATTAACAGTTTACTAATTTAATCTTGTATGTGACGCCAGAAACACTGACTGCTTACCGGCTCATTTATTTTAGATGAAGTTAAATGTAAAAAATTACAAATTTTCCCCCCATTCATCATTTAACCATGCTTTTTATGAGAAGACACTTAAAACACATAAACGCTTGGGGTTGAAAAACAGGGGAGTAAAATGGTACAGAATTGGCAAAAATAATTATGATGTACCTTGGATAAAGATGCTGTTACTGGTGGTGACACAGATGGCATGTCAGCATCAGGCTCTACGGTAACAAGAATCTCTGGCACTTGGATGTTTGGCTGGCGGATGAGGCGAGTTGTAGAGGGTGATGGTTTTGGCTCAGGTTGTTGTGTTTGCTGACTCTCTCTGAGGTCTGGTTCCTGACTTTCCATGGATATACTCTCTTGCTTTTCAAAAGAGCTTGTGTGTTGGATGACAGACACGCCCTTTCTGTCCTGCTGTTGTTGTTTTGGCTCAGTATGTAAAGAAACACCTAGAAAAAAAAACAAACAAAAAAACCCAACAGATCAAATATTATGCACACAATAACTATATATTGTATAAGTTATGTTTTTGAATGATCACATGGCATTCTGTTGGTTATTGTTTGCTGTTCTGTCGATACATATATAAACAATATTTTTTGTTTCATTAATATTTATACTTGTATCACCATTATTTATTTTATTTCATTAATACTTAACTTCTTTACTAAGGAATTCAATCAGTGCAAAATGTAATCATTTTATTGTGTTATTGGTTAGATTTTTTTTATTTGGAGAATTTGTACAGACTTGTAAATATAACTTGAAATGTTTATATTTCATATGTTGAAAAAATTGGATTATGCGTATGGTTAAAAGTTATATACCTGAATGTGCATGTCATCCTTTATAAATTCTTGGATGTTAGTTATAATAGTATACATGAAAGAAACCACATTTGTTTCTGTTACAGGATGGTCTTATTAGAAATGGATTTGATCCTGCAGGGATACAATAACAAACCTGAGTGGGCCTGGCTGTGCTCCAGTCTGGTTGGCACTGAAGTAAGGCCTGACATGGATACAGACCCAGAACTTGGAGGATCCTCCTCCAAACTCTCTTCTTTTCTTCTTTTCCTAACAGCCATGGCCAGTGCTCGAAACTTATAGTGCATCATCATCTGGGGGCGGTCTTCCCTGCACGTTTTACTGGCATCGCTGGCCTCTTGTTCCAGTTTTTGCTGTCCAGGGCAGGTGGCTCTGTGGGCCTCATAGTTTTCACTGTGTTGGAAGAGGGACCCACATGCTTCACATTCAAACAAGCTGGGACTGTGTTGCAGTTGCTGTTGTGATTGCTGCGTTGGCTGTCTGGCTCTATCGGTGCCTCTTGCTGATGACGACAATGAGGGACTGGTTTCCTCCAGCATTTGTTCCGCTCCCAGGGGAACTTCAATGGCAGGCTGGCGTCGGAGCATACGCTGAGCATGACCGACCCTCATCTCTGCCACCACTGCTTGCTGCTCATCAAATGACTGGCAGAGACGAAAACTTCTAGGAGACATGGTGCCAGAGGCGGAGGGTTCTCCTTGGCTGGTAGATGATGGCATTGAGTGGCTTCTAAGCAGAGGCACTGTGGACAGTTCCTGCGCATCTGGAGGACCGCCCTCTGGATTAATGAGGTGTCTCAAACCACTAGGACCAGGGGCTTCTCCTTTAGGGTCAAATGCGTAGGGATCTTTGGGGGCAGGAATTTTTGGTGACTCCATGCTGCTCTTTCTAGACAAAGAAGATCTTCTCGGCTTTACACTGTCAATCTCACTAGTGTCTACCACTGCTTCGTTGATGGTGATCAGCTTGGTAATGTGCTCTATTACTTGGGTTTTGGGTACAGCAAAGGGAATACCCTTCTCTTCTGTTCCTGAGGATGAGGAAATTGAAGAATGAGGCTGTTGCTGATGGGGACTGCGCTGCTGCCCTCCAAGCCGTCCATATTTCCCTAAAATAATTTCAGCGTAAGTTTTGGCACTGGCACTTGGAGGGCTAACTTGAGACAGGTCAGTGCTGCCTGATCCAGAGAAATAACCAGATTCAGTGCTGCCTTTGCTACCAGGGCCTAGAGAGGAAGATGAAGTAGAGAGGGAGGAACGAGGGTCATCTGGAGAAGTCATGGGGTCCCGTTTGCGAAGCCTTAGTGCCAATTTTTGCTTGACAGCCTGAGAGTCTTCAGGCCTTTGGCTGTCATCTGAACTTCTTAGCACCTCTTTACCAGATTTTCTTTGCCTGCTTACCATCTCTTTTGTGGATGATTTCTTGTGTTGTCCTGTCTCTTCTTCAGACTCAGTGCTCTCTCCCTCTGTGGGTTCTTCAGGCTCTTCTCCAACACCACTACCCTCTGGTCCACTTAAACTGGGCTCATCACGACTGGACACCAGACCTGCTTTAATGCGATGGGCATGAGACTTGCGGTGCTTATACAAGTTACTCTTTGTCTTGAAAGAAAAGCCACAGGGATCACAAGGGTAAGGTCTTTCTCCTGTATGGGAGCGAATGTGTTTCTGAAGAACACTGGGCTTTGCACATGGACGGCCACAATAAGAGCAGACATATTTCCCTGGTTTTGGGGGTTTCTTTTCTCCTCGTCTTGGTGACCCAACTCCTTCTGCAGCCTCTTGGCTCAACTGAGAAGGGACCTTATGGCCATGCTCACCCCGGGTCGAGGATGTAGAGGGTAGTGGTGAGGTTGATGTGGAAGCTGAAGAAAGCAAGCTGCCTCCTGAAGGACCTGGTGTATCTGAATGCTGCCATGCTACTGCTTGCTGCTGCTGTAACCGAAGCAGAAGGTCTGTGCGTTTGGGTTGACGATTTTGCAGGCGGCCCAAGGCTCTGTGTACAGGACGGGGATTTGAAGGCTGCTGGGGCTGCTGAGGTGGACAAGACCCAAGTGAGGATTCAGTTGCCGCATGCTGCTGCTCTTGCCTTCCTGAGCACTCCCCTTCAGCCGCACGGCTGGGCTCAGCCTCCATAGAGTGGGGAGGAGGCCTCACAGATGCAAAAGGAAGGGCTCCTGGAGCCTCATGGGGCTAACCGCATGGCAGCAGGAAGGTCAGAGGCAGGGGAACATCAACAGATTGAGTTTTAAATCAAAATGAAGGGCCTTTTCCAGCGTGGGCCAAAAGTTATTCAAGACCAAATGAGGCATCATTAAAAGGTGCCCTGAAGGTACATGGATCCAGGTAAAGATGGATCATCACTGTGTAGAAAACAGCTCTGCTTCAGTCCAGCCTCAGCCATTCTAACACACCTCCCAAGGCCTTTTCTGCATCTCCTTTGTTTGTTGTGAGCTTTAGTCGTTCTGAATGGGTCTAAAGAAAAAGAGCACAAAGAGGAAAACACTGAGTCATACAATAGAAACATTAATACTCCTATTATACCCTCCTTACTGAGCTTTTATATAATCTTTTGCAAAAATAAAAGTAATATGACACAGAAGAAATAAAGGGAGGTTGTGCCACTGCTGACTTCAGTAATACCAAGAGCTCATTACAAATATTACCATATAAGAAACCACACAAGCTTTTGTGAAGATGACAATTTACAAAGACTCCCATGGTCTACCATACAGCTCTACAAAAACATATGCTAGTAGATCAGAGTGCCAAAGTCATTCAAATCATAACAGATGGTTAGAAATTATACTGATGCAACATAATGTTGTAAACAGAAATAAGTTCCTTTATGGAATCTGGATTGGTCTTAGTGTTGTAACATCAGCGATCTGTCATTACTTTCATCTGTTTTAGTTTCAGGTTTTAATGAGCAGAGGATACACAGTAAATCGCCTCATGGAAACCTATAAACTGAAGGTCTGTAACCAAAAACTTACTGAAGGGACAATGAATTATGTAAAGAGCATCTCTGTATTTCCACTTACTATGACATGCTTGTGAACTTCCTTGGAATTTGGAAAAGAAAAAAAAAGTTACAAAAAATGTCTGTTTAAACTGAGAGTTCTTCTCAACACATTCATATCTAAATCATATCTGACCCAGAACTGGCCCACTCTGCAGGAGTCAGAGCAGCTCAGGGCCAGCAAGGCACTATCCACAACACAGGCACCAACAGGAGACCACAGTGTCAGGGCAAGGAGTCAAAACAAATGTTGGAAATATAGTCTATGCTCATCTGATCTGGCACTAAAGCTAAAGGGGGCAAGAGGAGGGGGGGCATTTTCTACCGGATAAAAGAATCTGACAGCAACTGGCATTCAGCCTCTGCCTTTCATACTGTTACACAGCCACCAGGGTGCAGTATTTTTAAGAAGCCATGATACTGCAAAGCCTTTCATCAAGATAGATACATTTTAATATTTTCTAATCATCCACTAAAGCTGTGTTTATGAGGAGCCAAGTTGAGGTGATCATGAAGACTTAGAGATGAAGGCACGATTAAATCTACTCCTTTATCAAGATGTATCTACTGTAATATTTCCCACTTACTACAAATCCTGCTCTCCGTCTCAGCTCAAGACACAGGATTCCTGTACGGCAGCCAATCTAAACACTTTCTGGCAATGGATGGGGCCAATCCTAACATTTTCACTAAGCAGCCGTGCCCAACCGCTGACAGTCCCAGCCAAAGCTCATCTAGATTATCAATCATCATCTGAGAAAGACATCAACGCTACTTGCAACCCTTACCTGTCAGACTACGGAGATGAGTGCTAACTGACACAGGACGCTGTGTGTGTTCACCTCACAGTTAGAGTATTGATGATGGACACAATGATGAATACAATAACGTACTATATGAGAGGTTGTAACAAGGGAGAGGAGGCGACTTTAAATGTTTACAAAGCAAGCGCAACACATAGGAGATGAAAGAATGATATGCACAGAGGTCCTGTTATATTAGAGTTGTGCGTATTGACGGAGAGGGATGGGTGAAAAATGGGAGAAGATGTGGGAAAGTGAAGGAAGTGTGAATCAGTGATCCAGCGGCTGAATAAACATTAGAAGACTGCAGTTTAAGGTGCCAGTGGTGGCAGGGCTATACTGACAGTTTTTTTTTAATGAGCCACACTTTTGCTCTCTCCATGTCTAAAAAAAAACACTCTGCATGGTCAGCCTTCATTAGAGCCAGTTTACAGTAGAAAAAAAAAAAAGAGAATCACTCTTCCTTGTGGAAATGACTCAACAGTCTCGGCTCCATCTCCACATTTCTCCACATGTGCTAAGGGCTGATCATTTGTTTAGTGTGTGCTTCCCCAAGTAAACCAAGGCTTTGATTATGGCAGACTTTTACCATCAACACTCTGCAATTAGGTAGCACAACAAAGAAAATCAACAACTTTAGAATTTACTTCGCTGTTTGCATTTTTGTTTTTCACTTGCCGAGGTATATTTATATATGGGATTATCTTTGGTTGTATTCAGTCTTGGGCTGTTGTCTGAGAGATACTATGGAGTTACTAGGCCTGGGTAAAAAAATCGATCTGATCGATCCTTAATCGATCTCGTTTAAATTTCACACAATCGATCCACGGGNNNGTATTTCCCTTAAGATAACTTAGTTTAGCCTCAAACAGTTGAGATATATTTGTAATGTTGCCGGAATTCTCCTTTAAGATGTCATGACATGAGGCATCCCCAGATCATGACCTCTCATTTGCACTTGATTTGAAGTCAATCAGACAAATAGTTCCAGACACATGAAAAAAGGAGTATTTAGTGATTTTAGACATTTGAGCGCCCCCTTGTGTGCAGTCTAGCAATGGTAAATCATCCAAAATCAAATCAGGTATTCCTCTCCATTATATTCATTGATATGGAGAACATGGAAGTTATAAACCCAATATTTTTCAAGTTATCACGTAAACACAAAGGATATCCAATGGTGGCGGTCAGACCAAAAACATAATATCCCCAAAACTTTGTTCAGGAATATAATAAACACCACAGGACTTATGTGACATTGGGAGTGAAGAGACAGATGACATGGATGGGTAGGGAAATGCATAAAACTGAATTGATACAAGGATAATGTGCATAGAAAATACATGAACCACACAGGTGGAAAGAAAAGATTTTAATGAATCGTCTTCCTTAACACATTTGTAATAAATGTCTTTGTTCATGTAGTTGGTTATCAGCGGGTGAGTTTAATTATCACTGGCATAGATGTTGATGCAAGATTTAAACAGGACGATTAGACGGTTTTTAAGGTTGAAGAGAGCGCTGCTTACATTATTCATGGCAGTCTAGACTTCCAGCTCAGAGAGGGAAACACGCAGTCAGGACCTTGCCAGGAAAATGAGGAAAGAAATGCCAGAGTCAGGTGTACATTAAACTAAAACACACACACACACACGCACACACACACACTACAGTGTACATACAGGGTACAGTTGTACTCCACGCTAACGGCGCTAAATTGAGTCTGACAGATCTGACCGGCCAATCAGCGGCAGTGACCTGAGGTGACCTACTCTGCTTCCACTCAGCCGATCCTCCTCCTGTTTGATGTGGGCTTTTCCTATTGAATCATCTTCATTTTGCAGAAATAACTCACTCTTTATAGTCATTTACCTACATCACATTAATGCACTGTGGGTTTAAACTACGGATGAACTTTAATTAAATCACAATATGGCCAAATGCCAGATTGAGATTTGCAGTAGTATTAGCTCTTCAAAATAGGCAAATAATTACATATAACACATTGCCACGCAGTAGATATTATGACCTATGAATTATGCTCTTCATATGTTTTTGTTGGGGCAGACACCTATAGAGGTTTCTTAATATTCCTACTTCTGCAGTGAAAATAAAGTCCTGCCTTGAAATGTCATAATGTTTTTTGTTTTTTTTTTTGCATATCATTCAGCTTGAACTTAAACCAGCTGCATGAAGGTGAAAACAATATTAAAATGATAAGACCTTAAGGCACAGGTTATGTAAATTTGTTTAACCTCATCAATAAGGATGGACAAGGGCGTTCCTCAGTCGGTTCTATTTTTAGACCTGAGGTGTGAACAGGAAGCCACTGATGCAGATGTTATACAGTGTATGTTCTTTGACTGGAGGCATCAGATCAAAACGACAAAAGCTAATATTAGAAGCAGTTTGTATAACAGCAAGCTGTGAACGTTGAAGCACTGTAGACCCCTCCTTCCCCAAGTTATCCAGCGTCTGTTTAGAACGACTCCATGATAATTCACCTAACAGTCTCACAGTGTATGCATCAATTTGTCGTGTGAACTAGTTTCTGGTGTCTGCGTCTAAAATGTGATTAATGACTGGTCCGTGGAGAGAAGACAAGAGAATGAGTGAGGGATGTGTGCAGAGATGTGTGCATGCAAAGAGGCTTTGTCAGCAGAAACAGGCAATGATGCAGGTACCCGAGGGAACCTGATACACAGAACTCACTACATCCTTTTCATATACACACATGTTGTCACTTACAGGCAAACAGACTGTCATCTTTTGCCATCTCTGCTGTTCGGACTAAATTTAACTAGAAATAGCATAATCAAATATTTACCTCAATTCTCACACAATAAGAAGTGCAGGAGCTTTGCTACATTTTTACAGTTAAAACTTCATTATCATGCGCAAGAGTATGGCTAGCACAGTTCATTTCCTCATCAATACCCAGATGTATTCATGTACCTGGAAATGATGGATAAAAAAAAGGGGTAAACATTAAATTATCTTGTGTCCTGAGAACTGATAAACCCACTTAAGTGCTTTTTAAAAAATCTGCTGTCACATCCTCCTATAACACACACACAGTCTTTCTCCTCATTCTCTAGTACTGGTGCTAGCCCGGTGCAGGTTCCCATGGAAACCAGCCTACTCTGTGCAATGGCAGATGGAGAGGGAGCTGGAGGTCTAAATTTATCTCCCAGCATCCTCTCTGACTACAGACGCACACAGGCAGCAGGAAGTGAGGAGGGAAAAGCTTGGCCTGTGCATGCATTGACAAGCTGGCATGACCCTGGACACCTAGCTGAGTGTGTACAGTCCAACCTGCGACAGCTCAGACACCAACAAACAAATAAATAAATAAACTCAAAGAAGAATCAGCAATCAATACGAGAAGTGCTGCAGAACTGCAACTGCAAATGGAAAGTCGAATCACTGTCCCTTTAGATCAATCAGAACTAAATATAATGAGAGCAATCATTCAAATTCAGAAGCCAAATTGCAGATGGTAAGTCAATCACAGAAATGCAGGGGGGATAATAATAGTTTGGCTTTGCAGAAGTGACTGAACCAAACCCAGAAGATACAACCAGACGATATTAAGTGTAAAACCTCAGAACCCACAAGTCACACTCACCCAGGGATTTCACTGCTGTCAGAAGGAGCTGTATGTTAAGGAGGACGACGGACTGAAAAACACCACATACCAGAAGCCTCACTCAGACTCTCTCAATAACATGCAGCGTGTGTGGGGATTGCTGCACTTCTGAGGCACAGGGGTGTATAAAGAGGGATTTTGCAGCGCTTTGATAAAACAGGCCGCTCGAAATCATCACAGGGCTCACTTTGATTAAACAAAAGCTCCTGAACCACAGGTCAATACCAGTCTTAAGTCAAACACAAGTGTCATGGCAGAACTGGGTAATGAACACCTCTATAGTGAGAGAAGATTGCAATGAGAGTTTTAATGCTACGCTTGGCAGAGGAAAACCTTCTTCTCTGGTGACATAATCATCCATTAAAACAAACTGACCACAACTTAAAACTAAAATGCAGGTTTCCATTTTAACCCTTTATGCCAGCCAAAGCAGTGTGTGGTTGTTGCTCATGTCTGAGTCTATGTGTATAACAAACATAACTCCCAAACAGTGCATCAAAGCGATAGGTATAGAGGAGTGAAAATCCGCATTTAGGTCTATTTTGCTGAATGATTTAACAGTGTGCAATTTATTTTTCCTTCCTCACATCCTCTTGGATGGGATGCATTTTGCCCTCACAGTGGAAATGTAGTCAGAGGGTTTATTTATAAAGTGCAAAATTAGCAATATAATAGTACAAAGTCAACATACACTTGGAGGAAAAACTCAACGAAGAGGGTGGAAAACTAGAAACCTCAAGAAGCATAAAGGAGGAAGCAGCACCTCTTGAAGGACAGAAATATATATATAGGCCTATATATATATATATATATATATATATATATATGCGTGTGTGTGTGTGTGTGTACAGCAAAGGGTAGTGTTTAGACATATTATTAAATCTGTGTATTAAAAATGTAGTATGTCCACAAAGCTCAGGAAAACCCCATAACAAGCTAAAATACTTTTACACTTATTATGTTCACACAGTCATCAAACTTAAAGTGTCAGGGTAGTGAGAGAGGGAGGGAGAGCATGCTGTGAAGAAAAGTGAATAAGCAGTCATAAATGATTAAATGCAAATACACTTCCTCACAAGTGGAACAGCCGCAATAATTAAGTAACACATTTACCATGAATGATGAGTGTAGTGACAGAAAGAAAGGAACACAGGAGAAGGTTAAGATGAAAACTGGATAGAAGACAGGAGATACAGATGGGTTTACTGTAAATAAGAGAGAGAGCGAGAGCGAGAGAGAGAGAGAGAGAGAGAGAGAGTGTTAAACAGACGGAGTTTAGATTACCTGACAGAACAGTCTGGTCTTCCCCCTCAGAGACGCTCCACAGACACTGTGAGACAAGCAGGGAGAGCCAGAGAGTGAGAGCGGATATGACTGTTTGAGTGGGTGTGTTGCTGAGAGAGGGAGAGGGAGAGAGAGCGAGGGAGAGAGAGATGGGGGTGAGGCAAAAACAGTGTGATAAAGAATGAAGGAAAGAGGAAGACACTAAAGGAATGCTTCCACTGTACAAATGTAATGGGAGAAGAAGGAAGATGCAGCAGATCTGTATTCCTGAAGCATGATTAACATCTAAAATACATTTTTTTTAAATGACATCACCGGCGCCAACATCGGTGACAAACCAAAATTGTGGACATACAAACTAAGGATAAGATCGTCTGTTTCTCTAACTCGCACGTGTCCAGTAGCGGTGGCACGGCGCCGATAGACAGGATTACAAACAGGTCTTACATGGGGTTTTCCCCTGCAACACAGAACCCTGCAGGCCATTCCTTGTAATTATCACCTTCTTATCAGCAAAGTTATATTATTGTGGTGGGTGAAGAAAAATACAGCAGCCCTCTTCCATAGTGACAAACCCTTAGCCTCCATGAACATGTCCCATTTACGCAATTCCTCCAGTTTCAGCTCGAGTGCCACTTTGCTGCATCTGTAAATGAATTGCCGAGTGGCATCCATTCAAGCAAACCCCCGCATTACGCAGAACTCAGGCTAGGCCTATCAGCAGAGCACCATGAGAGAGAGAGAGAGAGAGAGAGAGAGAGAGAGAGAAACAGAAAGAGAAAGAAAGAATTGAGAATGAACGGAGGTCCTGCTGTTCCATAGAGCTTTGCCTCACTGGAAGAGCACAGGAAGCGTGAGTCACACTCTAAAATAAACACACTCACACAGCGACAAGCCGGCACACAGAACGAGTGGATGGCTGGGCTACTGATCAGAAGGCAGGCAGAGGGAACATGGATCCTCACTGGCCAGCAACACGTGGTGGCCTGGTGGGACTCAGCCAGATGACGGCATGTGTCAAAAGAAAGACTTCGCTCACTCTTTGTTAAATGACATGCTTATATTTCACCTGTTTATCTGCTCTCTTTATCAAAGCCATTTCTTTTTGTTTCCATCCTGTGCACATGCTCACATTCTTCCTCCTCTCCTTTGTGTTTTCTCTTTTATTTTAGATTGCTTCCAGTCAATAGCAGTGTTGTTCGGGCCTTGGTGATTACCCCTGGCTCTGTGTGGCTGCTGGCTGACTGCTGCAGGGGGCTGTGCTAGCCTGATGCTCGGACGCACTTGAGGTTGCTGGCTTTGCAGGGCCGTGCCACTGTATTGTGTCTGCCTGAATGTGTTCATTGTCACCCTTTGCAGCATACACCTTCTATACTGTACTTCCCTCAGTTTTTACAAAACATGAAACTCCATGCAATTTTTTAGTAAACTCAATTAATTTGGGTTTATACCCCTAACCCTCTAACCTGATTGACATCATCTGGCTGCGATCGCTAACCTACACGCTAGAGGGCGTTCCGGGTACCTCACACAACCA
>JAPTYR010000009.1:15550086-15560391 GCA_029814505.1 Siphamia roseigaster | reverse complement strand
GATAGATAGATAGATAGATAGATAGATAGATAGACTTTATTGTCATTTTACACAAATGTACAATGAGATTTGAGCATTTCCAACAGTGCACAGAGATAAAAAGAACAATAAATCCTGTAATAAATATGTAAAAATTTGCTTAATGTAAAAACAAAAATAAATAGGCCTACACAATATAAAAAATAGACACCGTCACTCATGCGGAGGAAGCCTCCATTTATCCAGCCTGGATAATAGGACATACATTTAGCAGGGATGTTAATTAGCGCCCATACCCAGATCCTTCCCAAAGATGACATGTAAATGTCATCTCACGGGGGTGTCGGTGCTTTTCTGTCACATGCTCTGCCTCTGTGTCTGTTTATTATTGCCAGGAGCTCCTACCGCGCAAACTTGAAACAACGTCTGTGATTGGTGGATTCTGACCAATGAACGGCCACGTCTGCAGTGACGTTCAGGGGTGCTGGGTTTTTGCGCGAAGGTGCAGATGTTGGCGGTGTAGACAGAGAAGAAAAGAAGTTGGTAGAGGGTCGACTGATCTGAAGCACTTGGCGGTGAGAACAATGCCTTTTATGCATATATTTAACCAGGCTTTTGGACCACTCAAACACAGCGGCTGAAGGCTTTAAGTCAGATTCACGGACCTTTTTAGGATCCAGGTTTCTGCCCTGCATCACCTTTTGTTGTATTTAGGGGATATTTTGGGCCCTGTTCGGGAAACAATTATGGTGGATTAGCAGTTCAGGAAGGTTCCATGAAGTTTAAGAAAATATTATAAACATATTTGCTTTCATTTATGTTTTACTCTCACTTTTATCATGTTTCAAAGCAAATACTGAAAATTATTAAAGTTATGTGTGAAGTCCGTATTATGTAACTATTAAATAAACGTTAACGTCGACAACCATAAATAAACGTTAACATCGACACTATTAAGTGCACGTGGAGGGTCAACGGCTGTGTATTCATTTTGAACGGAAATGTAAGAACTTAAATTAACAAAAAAAAAACCGACTTACATTTTTGTTTTGGCGGTGCTTAATGAGATATGGCTTTACCCCCCACCATTTGTAATATTACATTATCATTAAGTGTAGTCTCCAGCAGTGAGTTTTCACCGTGAACATTTAATCTGTTGATCATTAACACGACCTGGACACTTAGACCATTGTTGTCTAAAGTAATGACTCTATTGAAGCTGAAGCATCAGTGAGGTGGAAAACCTATCCAGTCAACCATGTTATGACATGTTGTGGCTGCTAACCTACAGATTATATAACCTAATATTATAACTACTGTAATGATATTTCCTCCTCCTACTGCTTTGTATTTATCTCTATACTAAATATTAATTTCTTTTCATATGCGCAGTGAAGAAACACGCTCCCTGTACAATAATATTTGTGCTTTTCTGTCAATAAAATGCTAAACATTTTTTTTAAGAACAATGGTTTAAAAAAAAAAAAAAAAACTAGGTAGGAATGGTGCAAAAAATACACAATATTTTATATCTTATAAATATGCATGTAAAAAATACATGTCAGCATCAGGAACATCTGTGTTGACGCTGAACAAGTTAAACCAATTGAAATGTGTGTACATTCTGAGGCACTGCTTGTCAATAATCTCCCATTCTTTGTGTTTTCTTTTTTGCAGTGGCATTAAAGACAACAAATTCTGCTGAAATGGAAACCTCTGGAGGTAGGAAAACTACCTAAGATACTACCTAATAATAATTATTATTATTATTATTATTATTATATCACATACCAACATGTGAAGTGGTTTGATGTGGTTGGTGCAGCATGTTGCTACACTGATATGAGAAACAGCACTTAACACTATTTGTTTTGACTCATCTTTCTTTATTCTTCAATGAAAGGAAAAATACAACTCTTTGTTTTTTACTTAACTCGACTTCTGGCTTCACACTTTACACATTGCCATAATTTGCACAATTCAGTGCTAACTAATATGCTTTACAGATATCCAAGTAAAGGAGCTGAAGAAGCGCACTTCAGGTCAAGCATTTGAACTTATCCTGAGTCCTCAAACTCCAAACGCCAAGGCGGAATTTCCTTTGTCTCCTCTTAGGAAAAAGGAAACATCACTGGATGAGATTAAGAGGAAACTTGAAGCTGCAGAGGAGAGACGCAAGGTATCTTTTAGCAATTACTTAAATTGTGAAGGAACAACCTCTGTAAAATCTGATACTGAAGTGTAAAACATGGATTTAGAATTTACATTGGGTAACATTTGTTTTGTCAGAGCCATGAGGCTGAAGTGCTGAAACACTTAGCTGAGAAACGTGAGCATGAGAAGGAGGTGATCCAAAAGGCCATCGAGGAAAACTGCAACTTTAGCAAGATGACAGAAAAGAAGCTCAATCAGAAAATGGAAGCAAAAAAAGAGAACCGTGCTGCACAGATGGCAGCTCTCAGTGAGAAGTTCAAGGAGAAGGTGAGCTCATAAAGTCATGAAAAGCTACCTTATTTTTTAACGTGGGTAAAAGTGAAAACTATGCTGATATCTTATCATTTCTTTGTTTTCTTCACACAATAGGACAAGAAGATTGAGGAGGTGAGAAAGAACAAGGATGCAGTGAAACAAAGTGGATAATTTCTTCATGTTCTGTAAAACATTTACATTTCCAAAGATAAGCTTTTATTTTTGTAACTGACACCTAAACTGTATTTTTTGTTGTGTTAGTTTGGAATATGCCATTAAAAGTTAGTTCCATGTGTGGAATGTGTTCTATGTTCCATGTGTTGGTGTGGAAATGGCATAACTTTTTTTTTAACCCCTGGATTTCTCATTGGCAGCTTGATTATACTGTTTTGTTTTGTTTTTTTTTAAAAAAAGGCATTAGCTGTGTTTTTTCTTTTTGGAGGCATTTCATTGTAATTTACTGGACTATTTTCTATTTGGAATACTTCACAGCATTGTTTTCAACTGCACTGTAAGTTCAAATATACTGTACGATGACATGGTTGTACCAATAATAAATCATTTTTTGTTTAAGATAATAAATGTATGCGTTTCTTGCTTCAAAGTTGTATTAAAAAAAAAGACATAACTGGGATTGGAAAGACTCAATATTTGGCATTATTTCTTTTCTGGATTATTCTTGGTATAGTTATAGTAAGTTACTGCTGACACCGAGTGACAAGGTGGTAATAGTAGTTGAGGATGATAGTGGAAGAAATTGATGTACGGTATCAACTGCAATAAAAATACAAACCCACTTCTGAAATATTCCAGTGTACATAAAATTAAAATAGTGATTTGCAGAACTTATTAGGAATATTTTATTCACAATAGAATACAGAAAACGGGGTGAAAAATCCTCTGGACTTGAAAGCAAGGCCTTGCTTATTTCATATGCCTTTATAGGTAAATGCTCCCACCTTGTGGTCAAATGAAGAATAAACCTGACAAAACAGTGAAACGACTTAACTTACATGTGGGTAAGTGCAGTTTGTCTAAGAAGACTTTTCATGAGCTCAGAAAAAAGCCTGTTTTGAACCATGTGAAAATGAATCTTCTAGTAATTCCACAATTTGTTTTGCAGGGGTCTGCAACCCTGGTCCTACAGAGTCACTGTCCTGCATGTTTTGGATGTATCCCTTTTCCAGAACATCTGATTCAAATGATCAGCTCATCACCAAACTCTGCAGAAGCCTAATCAAAGACCTTGAGGTGTGCTGGACGAGGGAAACATTCAAAACATGCAGGATTACGGCTCTCGAGGACCAGGGTTGCAGACCCCTGGTTTAAAGAGTTTATTAAGTCGCCCTAATTTTTACTTGACGGAGTGTATGAACAATTAGAATTGAAGATAAGTGCAAGTTCACATATATGTTATGGAGTAGAAACATGAAGAACTAATATATCTGATTTCTCCTATGCATTTATTAGTTATTTATAGTTGTGCCTATTTGCTCTACTGTTTTAAATAAAACTATTATTGTTTTTCTATATAAGTTGATATGTTTTTCTACTGCTATTGCATAAATTAATCTTACTTTGTTTGAGAAATACATTTCACATCTATTTTTAACACATAAAATCTAAATACATTGGAATTTAATTAGTAAAAATTTAAATACCCAACAACAACTAAAATGGCTCAAATATCTAATGACTTGAGGCACTAATCATATCAATACATGCAGCAGAATCTAGTGTGCTTTTTTTTTTTTTTTTGGACAAACAGAGCCTCCACAGTGAACATAGAAACACAATCATCATCTTCTACATCATCATTCACAAATAAAATCCAGGTACTTTGACAAATGGCAGTGGTTGTAGATGCTTGTTTGGATGGTCAGTTAATTATATATTTGCAGAATTTTTTTTCAGCCATAAATAATCATATTAATAATATACTTGTCAATTTTCTCTTTTCTAATGATTAACTTTACCCTGAGCTTTTATGACTACATCAGATTTTTTTTTTTTTTTTATTCTTGATGATTTATGACCATCTGATTTTTCTGTATGACTAGTACATTAAATACAGGAAAATTCCCGATTTTCAAAGAAACATCCAAAAATGCGGGAGAAAATATAATAAATGGTCATGAATCCCTGAAGAGAAGTTAAATTTAGAGAGAAACGTGAGTCACTTGGAAGTTTCCACAAACATAATTCTAGATGATTTAGTGTTAAAGTCAGACTTTGATTTATTTATTTTTTTAACAATACTGGCTTTTGGGGTGTACCAGAAGTCTAGAAATCAGCAACAACACAAAGACTTGACTGTCAGTAAGAAGTGTCCACACTCTTTGTCTTATTTTTCCAGGTGCTAAAGTATAATGATGTTTGTCTAAGCATGATACATATTTACACACAGTTGTCCAGTGTGACGCTGATGTACCAGCCTAAGGGGCAGTCCTGCCTTTGTCAAATGGAGGAAACAGTTTGGTCAGTGGCTCATATTTGTCCCACAGTGTGTTGTTCCTCCTCCGTCTGAAGACACATGAGACAGAGGCTACATGCATTCCCACACTGGTCCTCAGCTTGTGTTGGATGATAACATCTCACTCATGATCACGCTTTTACTCTTAACGTTATTCATATTATGCACATTTGTCACTATTATGTGTCACATTGTTTAAAACTGCTGTGGAATGGACGTGAACATGTTGATATTAGGATTACTTAATAACAATGACCACAATATTTGTTTGAGTGTAACATTTGGGGTTACACACATTTATCATAGAGTGGAAAAATACCCAGTGCACCAAAACATATTCAGTGTTATCCACGCTCTGAATACATCACTGTTGAGAATATACACTGAGTAGGATGGCTTGAATCAGCCAACAATGCACATCTTTCACTAACGCTGAGTTTAACAAAGGAAACTTTGTCATTGGGCATCTGAACTAGGGAAAGACAAGAGGCCATAAAACTGATTTGACCACTAGTTCAGTAGAGAAAGCACTTGTTTTAACCCATAAAAACCACTAGTGACCAAAATCATCTACCAATACAAAATGTTTAATAACTTTCTGAACCATTAAACCTATCAATTCATGTCAGTAATTGGTGGAAAATACAGTTGTCATCAGATATGCCCCATTTGGACATGCTCCGTAGTTACCATGGAAACACTGTCATCTTCTAGAATATTGATTCCCCAGTAAAACCTATTGAGTTGGATCAGTGACAGTGGATGGAGACACTGGGTTTATGTTAAGTCAATGAGAAGTTTTTCTTAAAAAAAAAAAAAAGTCACATTCTCTTTATTTTTGTGTTTCTGACAATTAATTTTAATCTGATCTTTTATTTGCATCCACATGATTAGTCAATTAAATTAGGGAAAATCCCCTATTTTATTAAAGAAACAAAAAATACAGAGGATGATGTTATAATAAATAGTGATAAATTGTTTGAGAAAGGTTACGCAGAGAGAAAAATTCATTTGGGAACTGCAGGAAATGTAACACAGGGTCTTTATGTGTTAATAACCAAATGAGAATCAGTTGGGATTATCATGAGCATTTGGAATGCCTGATCACATCACAATTCTGAGATGCATTTAAGGAAAATAATCTAGTAATGTAGCATAACTACAAATGTTGTGTTTGGTGAAAATTTATTTCCTCTTCGATATGGCATATGATATTAACATTTTATTGGATCAACTATTGACTATTATTCTATTACTGGTTTATATTATGGCATTGTCCCTGAAGAAAGAAGAAAGAAATGTGTGTAATATTAGGTTTAAAAAATTGGATTTGTAATAATATCAAGAATTATAAGAATCGACATTTAATCTGAATATTTCACACATTTATTCATTGTTGCCCATATGGTTAGAATAATTTTGTTTGCACATTCCTCTTTTTATCCCCAGTTATACACATCAGTAATAACATTTGATCTGACACTGATTACATACTGAGTTCCAGTTGTACTTTGTCTATCAAGAATAAATCACATTGTCACAAAAAAATAAAATGTAATAAAAAAAAAAAATCACATTTTATGGGGAAAAAATGTGCAACAATGTCACCAGGATGATAGCTTACATTTATCACAGATATTTGTCGTTAGCCTACATCTGTTACAGTGATAACCAATGTGCAAAATTTGCATTTACGGAGTTTAAAATGTAATAAATTGATGTAAATTATCTTTCTTTTAGTTCTCATGGTATATTAAGATTCAATTTAATTTAATTTAATTTAATTTAATTCATTTAAAGCATTTATTGTCATGTACAGTAAGGAAAGTTTTAAGGGGGGTGGGGAGTTATTGCCTTTATTATTTTTCTCTTTCTAGTATTTTGAATATTTATTTATATAATACTGGAATTACATAAATTCTGAATCTGAATCTTTAAAAAGAGAACAAAATAGAAAAAAAACAGTGCAAATGTAAATGATGCAGTAAACAGTTAAGAACATTTACATAAGGTAGTGTGTGGTTGTAAACTCCTGTTAACTCCAGGTCTACAAAGGAGTAAATACATAGTAATGTCATCTGCTTGTCTTGTTTATGATGTTGTGTATATGCTCTATATGGTGTGTTGCCTGTTTGTAATGTGAGCTCTTGGACACCTGAACGTCCCCATTGGAGTTTATCTCATTTCTATGAGAACCTCCCAGGGGAATGTTGAAGAACTGGTTTGTGTTGATAAAAAGCTATATGTAACTGCAGTACAAATTTTTTTTTTATATCTGATATTAAAAAAATGTTATCGATAAGTTCAGCAGCCTCTTTATCACTTCTAAACTATGAGATAAGTGTTTGTATTCCCTCCAGCTCTGGCACACACAGGTACCCACAGCTCTAATCTAATAGACATGTCTCAGTGGAGTACCATGCATTCACAGAGCACTAGAAGCATTCCTGCTGAAAGGGGGCGGGTCATTGGATAGACGGCGACCACCATTGGCCGTAAGGCTGCGTGAGGCTGCGTATAGGAGCAGCACCGCGGCCTCTGATTGGTTCTAAACTTGACGTCACCATCCCTCCTCCTATCCTCCCAGTAACTGCGCCGTGAGATTCGCCAGGCGCTGCTCCCGTCGCGGTTATCCTTTCTTCGTTTATCTCCTCAAACAATGTTATCTATATTCTGCACGGCTCTCAATTATTTATTCTCCGCAAAACTTAAAACCTCGGACTGATTTCACCACCCAAAGGTATGTTCATTTTTTTTTTTAAATTTTTATTTATTTATTTTTTTTACCCGACAATGCATGGTGGGTTTTTTTTCTTTCGGTAGAATGGCAAAGTGGTATAGCGTGAAATACGTCCGTTTGCGCTCTTACGCAAATTCCCTGACAGTTTGTTTTAATGCGCTGCGATGCCTTGTAATTCAAGAGATCAGGCCAGGTGTCTGTGATGCACATGGGTAAATGGAGGCATCTGCCAAGTTTGGGGGCATGCAAATGATTTCGGACATTGGGTTCAGTGGAACATGGGTGTCGATTTGGTACCGATTTGCTTGTGGCAGTTCACAGCCACAGGCCCACACAGGCCCGGGTTTAATACCCACACATCCAGAGATCCTTTCTGGTTATGCCGCTAGCATTGTTCACCACCTATAAATATTTTAAAGGATTGCAAGCCTTATTGGAAACCGAGGGTGTGGACGTCGGATGGGGTTATGTTACGTAATGTCTTCCCATTCATCATCCACGCCTTTCCTCCTGAACCCCGGCCTGTGTACATCCCACACATCCTGATCCTGTGCTCTCTGCATTTCCTACATCTCTGAGAAGTGATCACGACAGATGATGATCCTGACCTTGTTATCAGTGTTAAATGGAGACGCGCTTAAATGATGCACGATTGAAACAGCATCAGTCATAGATACTACTGCAGAGCCTAGATGAGTGGAGGGTATAAGGGAAAAAGCTTTGGTTTTGACTCTTTTTTTAGTGAGTGAGTCAACAGACATATGGTGTTAGTCCTATCATGGCGTGTTTGTGTTTATTAAAATGATTTAATCCTGTTGGTGGGTTAATACAGATGGATAGTAAAGGCTAGTATGAGTATTTTGTGGCCTTCCTGAGTGTGAACAGATGGCTGTCTTCAGTTTTAGAATACATGGATGTTTGCCTGATGATGTCAGTTAAATCAGTTTTAAACACTATAGCTATATTTACCCCCAGACAACTTAAAAATAAAAATTGTTAGTGATTTTACCTACTTTATGGTACTATTGCTGCTTCTTTAACCCTCCTGTTGTTCTCGGGTCAAAATGAGCCACCACTGTGTTAAAAACGTCCCCAACTCTAAATAATTTTTTTTTTACCCTGAAATTTGATGACTTTTCCTAGATTGACCACCAACATTAGAAAAAGTAAACTGTTGGCTTTTTTCCACATGTCCATGTAAGCTGTACGAAAAAAGGTACAATAATTGCATTTGGTTCAAATTGACCCGGCAGTCAAATTGAGTGTCAGTCAGTCATAGATGTTTTGTTCCGTCTCAGATTAATCAGTAGCAGAGGGAAACAAGACCCGACAAGTGGTCTTCTGGTGGACTGCACTGCCTTTGATCTGACCCAAATGGAACAATATTATATTGTAACAATATTATAATATTAATATTCCTCTGGGAATCTACAAAGGGTGGATTCCCAGAGGATATAAAGGTGCTGCAGATGACAGTACCCACAAACAGCAAAGAGTCTTGTCTTATAAATAAATATAATGTAAATTAAATATAATAAAGTCAGTCTTCCTGCAGGTGAAGAGGGAAAACTCATACAATTTTGTTTTCATACAATTTGTGAGGAATGACAAGTTGTTTCTTCAAGCAAAATAAGATTTCCTGTTTCAAAGTCTATGAAGCTGCTTATATTGGGGGTTTAGTGATGATGGGTCATTTTGACCCGGAGGACAGAGGATGTATGGAGAATATGAGGACAACAAGAGGGTTAACACATCTGAGTAAGGGTACATTCAGCAGACATATCAATCCATTACCTAGACTGCTTCTTAGCAATACTGGAGTTCTTGATTATTTTTCCATTAAAATGATGGACTTGTTGAAGTAATACATTTGTGGGATTAGCTCAAATCAACCCTGTCTGGCTGTTTCCACTGACAATTCTGAATTAAAATTTTTTTTGTCAGTGGTTTAACCTTTGGGTGATATGCATGTACACCTCAGGGTCAGATCAAGCGGTAACACGGTTTCACGTTTTGTGTTCAAATATTCATTGCTACTAAAACAACTAACTTACAACTATATATTTTACACGTATGAGCAGGTATGAGTAAGTACTTTAACATGGTAGATGTCCTGATTTATGAAAATTATATTTTTGGGTGAAAATTTTCAAATTAGTACTTAGTAACATGGTCTCATGAAATGGACATTCATTTTAGAAGCTTGATGCAAATGTACAAAACGTGCTGTTCCTAAATGAAATTAAATTAATATATGTTAAGTAACATGTTAAATTACATCATTAAATTTTGAGGCAAAATTATGGAAAGTTAAATTTTTATTGGCATGAAAGTTGACTTGAATGTGGTTACATGGGCTCATTCTGATATGGTAACACAAGATTATCATTATCATACACAGAAAAGGAAAGGGCACCAATTTTAAAGAAAAATGAATAATAAAATTCTTTGTTTTTAGTTTATTATCCTAACAATGTGAAGTAATGTACATAAACATATTCATGTTACGTAAAGAATTATCATGCCATAGTAAACCTGGACCTCTTCTTCAAAAAGTATGAAAGATTTATAAAATAAGTAGATTTTGACTGTTCTGTATAAGATTCATCAGTTCATGAGGTTCTACATGTGGAATTCACATGTT
>JAPTYR010000009.1:15245339-15255520 GCA_029814505.1 Siphamia roseigaster | reverse complement strand
AAACCTCTGAACATCCAAAACTGAGACACCTGATGTTGCTTAAGAGCTGAAAACAGCATTTCACCTGAATTATTTAAATGTATTGATAGTACTTATGGTTCAACAGTTATTATCAAACATGCGGTTTAGGTCTTTGAGGGTTAAAAAAACTTTTCAGCAGAAATCCTGCTTCTTTCCTAACTTAGGGATGAGAAACCTATTCCTGAAATACTTTCCAGAAAGTCACATGGACATGGTGCAATGTCTGATTTCATTTAGAGAAGGGCACCTAGAAAGATAACTGATGCTGCTATTACGTTACATGACTCTGTGGAGTAGCGATGGCAGGTCAAAAATAATCTGAATAAACTCCTGAGCCCTTCAGCTCTCATCAAATCAGCATGATGGGGCAATCCACGCTGATAACAGTTTTTATCTTTTCGCATTGGGCATCTTCTTAATATGTTGAGTCTGTCCACACTGCTGACGGATTGCTAAACTGAATTGCATCCAGTCAGATAAACGGGGACATGTTTGAAATGGAGATGGATGACCGGTGCTGTGAGGCCTGCTATCCACAATTCTCTGGCCCTAGCCTACACCGTCAGCATGAATGCTACCACTCTTCCACTTAAGACAGTCACCATAGCAACTGAACTTCTTAAGTCCTGGCCACTTATAAGAACTATTAACGACAACAGGGTCCTCCATCCAGAGAGGACACATTTCAGTGTGTTCTTTTAAATACATTAGCTGAAAGGGCAAAGTTGTTGTTGTTGTTGTTTTTCTATGCTATTCTTGGGTTGTTTTTATTTTTTTCTCCAAGTGTGTACAAACCTGATAGTCGCTGACCTCTGAGCTTTTGTGGATAGAGGATAGTGGAAAAAAATAGAAGGGGAGTGGAAAGAGAAAAGGGAGGAGGAATATAGAGCGATGGCAGGCAGGAGAACGAGCAGTGAAGTACTTACTTCCCTGTTAATCCGAATCTACAGGGTCCAAGGTCGAGGAAGTGGGAAGGGGAGTAGAAAAAGAAGACATATAGGCTAGTTAATGAAAGAACCTTTCGGTAAATAGGATGTATGGTCACAGACATGTGGGTAGAGGTGTGTGTGTGCATGTGTGTGTGTGTGTGTGTGCACTTTAAGTATGTACTGTTTAATTCCCTAATGCCTCATTGGGATTAGGGATCTTATTTTGACGCAAGTAGGAAATATACTTCTGCCATGTCTCACACAATCAATGGCAATTTATCCAGATCAGCCACGACATTATAACCACTGACAGGTAAAGTGGTATCGATGTTGACAATTTAATTACAATGATACGTGTCAGTGGCTGTGTTATATTAGGCAGCAAGTACATGTTTAGCCCTCAAAGTTAATGGGTAGGATACAGCAAAGTGGGCGACGGTAGAGATCTGAGCACCTTCGACGAGGGTGAAACTTTGGTTTCTGAAGGTGTGCTACGGTATCTGAACCAAGATGTTAACAGCAGATCCATGGAGTCCTGGACGTAGAGAGGTGGGTCACCTTAGAACACCTCCCATAGATGCTCAGTTCTCCTGATATGAGGGTGTGGTTCCTTAATCCATTTTTGGTCAGTACTAACCACTGCAGACCAGGAATATCCAACAACATCTGCAGTTGTGGAGATGCTCCGATCAGGTCATCAGCATCAGAATATGGACCTGGTCAAAGTCACTCAGTTCCTTACATTGCTTATTTTAAATTGAGGACCGTACTTTCCATTGCTGTCTAATATATCCAACTCAGAGCAAGGTATAATCAATATCATTCCCGTTTCTCCTGTCAGTCGTCAGAATGTTAGGGCTGATCAGTGCGTATGACGTAATTTGATGCATTTTTCATCCACTGGTACTGGTTTGGGAACTAGGAAACTAATTTTAAATGCATTTAGAAAGACCGAGAATCTAATATAAGTAAACACTCCCTGTTTGACCCTAAGAATTGGTTCCTAATCCATAGTGATTCTGTAAATACCTGTAGTAGTTATGACAACCACTGAGATAAAAGGCATTATCTATCAGACAGTAACACTGGAAATCTAATCCCAGTAACTCGAATGTTTTAGGAGTGTTTGGAGTGGAAACCAAAGGAAAATAAGCAAGCATCTGTCATCCTAAGTTCTGATTGGTGCACAAGATGATGTGATTACACCTTTATCCCAACTGAGCTCTGCCTACTTTCGAGAAAAAAAAATAAAAAAAATAGGGACCCAAACTGCACATGAAATAATAGAATTTACTTGGGATTTTGAGTTCATTTCTAACCCTGTGTGTGGGCTTATGTGAGTTGGTTTTGTGGCCACGCTACATCTGCCATTGTTTTGACATCTTTTAAGACCTTGTTACTCTGTATATATGTAAACAAAAAAGACTGGCTGCTGGGAGCTACCAAATTTGCATGCAAGGTTTTATATATTTTCAAATAACACATGCTAAAGTCAAACAGTGATTCAAGTTGTAAGTACAAGAATGCTTACATTTTCTCACGTCTGTTTTGAAAGTGCAATAGTGTTTCAGAAAAAGGACAAAAAAAAAACAAAAAACTTTTGCATTTAACCTCTGCTGAAATAATCATGGGTTGTCCAAAACACACTCCACTGTGGCTAAGTATTTACAACTCAGCTTGCCGGGTCAGCCTTGTCAGGGAGTAAAACCACTGGCTCTGACGCTATAGTGGCACATTGAGTGGTGTTTTCCCTCTAATGCCTGCACCTCCCTGACCCACAAGCTAATGCAGACCCTCACAATAACTACATTCCTAACAGCAGGCCAGCATTTTAATGCCCTTGCATTGTAATAAACCGTCTAAAAGCATCTCACCACTGGCCATTCTCTGCAAAGAAACAAAAGAGAGGAAAAAAAAGCTGTCTAATGTCAAAGGTTTTGTTAATACTATTTGTTCTGCACAAGAAATTCACCTATTTTTTTTTTTTTGCAAATGGTGATTTCCAAGAGGTTCATTCTTTTAATCTCACCAGAGATTCTTTAACCTCATATAAACTTCAGACAACAGTCGGAGTACATCATTTTAGCTCAGGTTCTAACAGAGTAACAGATTTACTTTATAAAATCCCAATGAAAGGTGTGGAAAAATAAATCTTGTGAGCTAAACAAATCATAAGACTAGCGCTCTTCCCCTGACACATCTCAAACAGCAACAACCGAGGAGTACGACACAGGCAAAACAAATAAAAATATACAACCGCAGTATATCTTAATTTCTTCCAAATGTCGGGGGTTTTTTTGTTCCGTAATGACTTCCGTCTGAGCTAAACTGAGCTTTTTCTAGTTTTATGAATGGGGACACGTATGAATGAGAGTGTGTGAGACACATTAGAGACATGTACGTACATGTATTTCATATGATCAGTGACAATGTTACTGTGGCGCTGCATGTGTGGCAGACAGTTAAGGTGAAGAGTGGAAAAGGATCATCTCCTTCCGGCCCATCCAGAGATTGAATAACATCAATCAGGTTTATTTAATTTAGGAGGATTTGTGGCATCTTACGGAAAGGTTCATCTCCTCTGCCAGGCATTAAATGCATTTATTCCACTCTGTTTTAATAAAAGTGATAGAGTTAGTCTGGGTCAGGGATTCACCGCAGCAATTGACAACCATGGCATCTGGCAAAACACCAATAGGACGGGGGTTTGATTGGATGAGAGCTGCCAGGTGAAAGTGGGCCAGCAGACTGGTGGGCTTACAGGAATGAAAGAGATGGACTGTGGCTTTGCAGGGTGTGATAGATTCAGTACAGGCTAACTGTTTGTATCCCATGTCAAACAGCAGCAGAAAAAGCGGATTAGACTCACATCAATGTAGTTAGCGTTAATGTAGTCTGAGTTGGGGTCTCCCAGGAGAGGGTGGAGCTTCACTCTGTGGCGGTCATCTAAAAGGGATGGAAATAGAAGCCCAGAGGAATGTTGAAATAAAAATATTTTCATCATATTTTCTATATTTTACCCTTTTTTATTGACTTACATCCCAGCAGCGTGTCATGCCTGCTTTGGGTTTTGTCCTTCTTTTTGGTGCAGTCCCAGCCATCGAAGAAACTCTGCAAAGACAAACACACACTTGTTGCCGATTCCAGTAACACGATTCTTTGTTGTTAAGCATTCATACATCTTAGATAAACACTAATCACAGCTCCAGTACATCTTTTCTTCTGTCCTATGGGCTATAAAATGAATCATATTTCATGGTTAATATGATTAAATTCAGCACATTATTAAAGCACAGCTGAGATTAAGATGCACCGTATCCATAGAGAGGTTTAATTCTTTATGCATGACAAAACCAAACTATCATATCATCCTTGTGCGGTTCTGGAGCCCACATGAGTCATGGACCCCCGGTTGCAACAATTCTTCAGCAAACTCATGGGTTGTTGATTTTTCATGCAGTATCAGTACTAAGAGTGTCAACATCTACCCACGCAATCTTAAGTTAATTTTATGGCTACATAGCTCATGAATTACTTGAAAAATATACCCTCATCTTTCAAGAAATATTTGGAGCAAAAAAAAAAAAATAAGACTAGAGTGTCACTCTGAGAGCACGATTACCAACAAAGTCAGTACTATACTCATCTTGTCTTCACTAATAATTATTAAAGGGGTCATATTTTGCTGTACCTACTTAAGTCTTTCACACATTTATTTGTGAATTTGGACCCTAAGAGTTCAAAAAGTTAGAATTTTAACCCTCCAGGTGCTGCAAAGCTATCTTTAGATCCATTGTGGAAAAGAAAATCAAGTGGATTACTACAACCCATTTCAGTTCCTTCTTGATTCGTTACGTTTTATAACTAGTTATGTCACAAAATTTGCAAATATAAGGTCAATACTTGCAATAACTATTTCTCCAAGTGTGGCATAACTGTTTATCAGCAGCAACAATTGTAGTCCATATTGAAAATACTGTATGTCCAAACTTCGAGCTGATTACCTAAAATGTTCAGTTGTTGTTTGTACTAACAAGTGGCTGAACAGGACGGAAAAGCACAGTCAACAACCCAGAGGAAGTGGAATGTGAAGTGACTCATTTACATTTAGGATCGGTGCTAAAAATGACCTTTCTGATGTCATTACTCAGAAATGGGGTTGAGGACGGACCTGTGGAATTGAATTTATGAAGAATTCAGACCCCAAAAGAAAGCATTTATAGTTTATGTAGACCACAGGGAAATGTTTTAAAATGTATAATTCCATTTAAAAAGCAAAATATCTATAATTCTATAATATCTATAATTAAGTCACAAAAAAAACCCACACTGTGAACTACATTTTCTTTTTTTTGTCATTCGGTTAGTCTATTTTTCATTATTTAATTGTTACCAGTATAAACTATAACCTACACCGACTGTTCCGACGTTGACGCATGAAACACGAAAGCAGTTTTTGTGAAAATGGACAAACAAGAGTGACTACACATCATTCTCGATGGAGATATAATACTGCAGCTTAATGTAAATGCAACTCTAAATGAAACAGTGCCATTATGGAAAAAGAGGAATGACAGAAAATATCATCAATCCATTAATTTTAACTGAAGAAAAAGAAGATGATCATACAGTAGATGGATGTTCAACCGTATAGAACATATCCTACTCAGCAACATATCTCCTTTCTCCCCATCATCTGTGTGTCTGCATGGGTGCACTTAGGATTGCTCACGTCGTCCTTAGACACTTAGGTGTCCACTGTGTGGTTAAATTAAGCTAGCAAACAGCCTCTTCCAATACACAAACACACACCCCCTACCCGTCGACTCCCTGTGGCTTTTCCAGCCACCAGGGGAATTTGGTGAAACTCTGCCCAAGTCTGCATGCTGAGCAGGGGATTACAACACAGTTCTCCCCACAGAGAGCCAAGTACCAGCCAAATCCTGCCTGGGATTATGCACTCCTCCTCACTGTTTCTCTCTTTCATGCACTCCCTCTTGGGGTCTGCTTCACATTTTCTAAATCCATTTTTTTTTTACCTCCTTCTACCTTTTCCCAACTTTCGCCCTGTCCACCTCTTCCTTCTTTTTTTTTTTTTTTCTTCATCCACTCTTATATTTTTTGACAGAAGGTCTATGGGCTCTCTTTGTTTTCTCTGCTCCCACAATGCCGTGCTCAGGCCTCCAGAGAGAGGACAGCAGCAGGGAGAGGAAACACCGAAATAACAGTCAGAGAATAGCAGACTATTTAAAGGAAACAACACAGAGCTGGGAAAAAATCGATTAGATGCCCTCATTACCAGGGGTGGGTTGGTTGGTTAAGAGGATCACATAAAACGACTACAGTGAGATGAAAGGAATTATGACACTGTCAAGTACAGTTTCAAACTACTGCACTCGTGGGGCAGTAACTAATCCAGAAGAACATTTTATTCTTATCATTATCCTCCAGTGTGTGCGTTCATCATCACTCACAGACAGATGCATTGATCTTCATGAGACTTACTATACCGACTATGAATATCTATAAGTGAGTAGGTACAGTATTATTGCGTTTTTCACTCGTTATGAGAAATGAGTTTTTACTTTGATCATGCCGTTCGTCTCCAAATATGGACATACTAACCTCCAATAGATTCACCCAGGGTTCAGTTTAGCTCATCATCACATTTTTATCCCCAGGACCAAACTCGGTGCTACTTTAGCTCCCAGTTGCTTCTGAATAACTACAAACCTCACTGTAGCTGCTTTTTAAAATGAATAAAACTGAATTTATGATGTATAGAGTCCAGTGTGTGACCTCTGACCCAGGGGAAAGCAAATGAAAACACACCGTGCGGTAAATATTCAGCTGTATGATAAGCTGTACACTGAAGTGCATATTGAGCACCGTGTAAAGAAACCTAAGGTCAGGCTGGGTTTTACGATGAAAATAAACCCTGCTTTACTCTATCAGCAAGGAAACGACTACGTACTTTAGACGAAGGAGACATTATTTACATAAATGCTGCCTCTTGTGCACGGTGTTGTTTGGCCTCTGTGCATCATAGTTCCTTACAGTTTAAATCTAATACCCATCACTGTGAAATAACACATGTTTTATTTACGAAGCATTACTGGGTAACCTCCCATCTTATTGGTGTCATTTTCTTTCAGTCCTCTGGTTGGCTTCTATCAACGTTCCTAGTATTCGTACACAACTTGGTAAATCAGACCCCCGCTGATGGGATAACTGTCAGAAGACTCGACAACAAAATGTTGTTGTTTTAAACCTTTGTTAACAGACTATGTAACTAATGATAATTTTTATTCCTAATTGAAGTTTTTCCTCATGTACCTTCCCTTCGGTTTCCTCATCCTTGCTGATATCTTTTTCTTTTGTTGGTGTCATATTCTACACATCTTTGTTATTTTTTTCTATGGATCTTTGTTATGTTTTGTCATGGGTACCAGGTCAGATAAATTCTCACATGACTTCCTGGTTAAATAACGACGAAACACGTGGTGCAAGGCGCAAACTCACCTAACTCGCACATATTGTAGCTTATTTTGGCATAAATCCAGCTAATGTCAGCATGTCAATTGCCTCTATATAAGTGAGTTTAAGTAAATTAAAAACACACTACTACTACTTACTTACCTACTTTTATCAAAATGTAACCACATCTATTCTGGATCACTGGTAATCTATAAATCTAATTAGGTATGAATTAAAAAAAATACTTTTGATGTTACAGACATTTGGATTTTTTTCCCAATTTTAATAAAATGGGGGGAAAACTCATTAAAATTTTGGCCATTGACCTACTGTTCCCAAAATGTAATGAGATCTGTTCTAGGTCATTGCCAGACTATAAACCCAGTTTGGTATGAATTCAACCAACAATAGTTTCGCTGCTACAGTATTAACAAACAAATCTAAATCTCCAGGAGGGCATTGAGCATCCTCTTGTGTACGCTGCAGTAACCTTCATTTAATATTTTCTACCTGCAATTTTTTATCTAGAAATATTTGATTTCTTTATTTTATATGAAAAATCTGCAATTCCCAGAATCCCTTAAAAATAAATCCTAACCCATTCTAAGGTGTTTGTAGTAACATTTATGAGTTATGGAAGAATGGAAAAATCTGTTAAAAATTGCAAAAACAAGCCTTAGTTGTTAATACAGCATGACACAGTAATTCAGTAACCCCGAGTCACAAGTAAATGAAGAATCAATGAATCCATCATCCTTCCTAACCTTAGCCTCAAGGTGTAAAGTGTAAAAATGAAACTTTTGAGCTCTGCAGTAAAGCTCTGCTGTTGTTATTTGTCCGCTTCTGCAGTGGGAATATGACTGTGGTGACAGCAGCTGCCACACATACAGGCCCCTTTACAACTCACTGTAAATTCTTGATCAATGTTTTGCAGAACATGGGAATTCTTCAGGGAAATAAAAGCATATACCTGTCTGGGGAGTGTAATATGATACTCCTCATCATTTTCCTTCATAATGGAGAGAGACACTCCATCGAAACACATATACTAGCACAAGGAAGAAAAAAACACAAAGAGGTGTGTATTGATTTTATATTTTTTTTTTGAGTGCAGTGGAGTTTTGCCCGTGAGGGACAGTTTAATGAGTCTACAAGCAGAGTTCCAGAGGGGAAAACCATGAACCAGAGACAAAAGATGTTTTCTCTTTTTTATGAATGCCACAGGCAGTGGGTGACAGCGGTGGACTTCTCCCTAGGGTGTGATTTCAACTCTCAGTTACAATCGTTCCACAAGGGAGAGGTATTCAGAGATCTGGGCCCTTCATTATATCCCTGTATCATACAGATATGGACAGCAGCTGCTGTAGCAGCAGGAGTGGGATAAGCAATGTTCTGCACACGAAACATTTCAGGAATTACATCATTTTAGAGCAGTAACGAAAAAAGAGGGTTACTACAAACAACAAACTTGGATCTATTACTTGTAAAGTTAATATAAACATCCACATTTACATTTTGACAAAGTTCTAAAATTAAAATTCACTTTATAAATCCCAAGAATCAGTGCAACCTCAAGTCATTGTTCATGACTTCACACATAATAATGATGGATATTATCCCCCAAAGATAAATCATATTAATGAAAAGCATGCAACACAAAAGCTACTTGGATTGTCCATCTTCTGGTGATCAGTTAAATTTGTTTTTTGTCAATACATATCTCTAAACACTGTTTGTATCAATCCCCTTCCCTGTCCAGGAAAACACGCATGCGCACACACAATGCAAGTGCCACATCTTATATCAGTATAGAGTACTCTACATACTACACTGTTCAATTTCCATGCTTCAATTATCAAGTGGGCTAATAGAAAATACACACACAGCATTAGCATTTTAGATACTAGAGGAAACTAAGGCCCCGTCCACACGACGACGATGCAGCGTTTTGTTTGAAACCGTGTCAACAAGACGTTACGTAAAAATGGAGACGTTTCAGTACAAAATCTCCGTCAGAACGAATACGGCACGCTTGCCTGATACACTGGAATTCATACGCCACACCACTATGTGTGCTGTAAGCCAGTCCCATCGGATACAAGAAAACAATAGAAGAAGTAGTGCGCATGCGCCCACATCCCTTTTCTTCTGGCGCAGCACACACGCCGGACATGTGGTCGTGACGTGGGTGTAAACGCCCACGTATTACCCGCCGAATTGTCCAGACGGAGACGTATTGCCGATCGTCGACCCGTATTCCAAAACTATCGTATTGGGGTACCGTATTCACCGTCCCCATTTTGACGAAAGGCCAATACATTAAGAAAGTGAGTTGAATTCACGTGAATTTGTCGTCATGAGGACGGGGCCGCAGTGTGTGAAGCTAGCAATCATATGACGCTTACAGGAAGTTGTGTATGAGGTAAACAAACCACCCCCCACTAGCGAGCTCGCTCACATTGGTTGTTAAAACAAGTTAACGTACCATTTATACGTATGATGGACTTCAACCACGATGACACAGAGGACGTTATCTTTATAAACGGTCGATGATAGAATTCATCACCATTTGAGGTTCAGTAGCCAAGAGTCCAGGCTCCCAAACACCAAACTGAAGCGTCCCATCGTGAGCGCCCTCCCCCCAACCTGCCCTGTTCCCTTATTGGCCGTTGGTCTGGTAACCGAACTAAACCTCTGCCCTTACCGTGTTCCCAGACCCTTATGTACGACTGAAAGCAGTAGAAAGTGGCGGGC
>JAPTYR010000009.1:15211135-15222590 GCA_029814505.1 Siphamia roseigaster | reverse complement strand
TGAACAAATAATCAACTAACAACAGACCCAAATACATGCATTACCATATTATTCGTGATTACCAATGTAGTAAAAAAAAAACCAAAAAAAAGAAACAAGTGAGACAAGAAAGAAAATATAATTTTATAATGGAACCATACACTGAAAGATAATCTAAAAAGGAAAAAAGGAAAAGAAAAAATAAAGTAATTTAAAAATTAGAGGACATTTACATAGGGGCTGGAGAATGAAAGAAGGTGTTTTTTTTAATATATATTTTTTTTAAACTTATCATGGACATAAATCGCTTTAGGTGGAGGGGAAGATTATTCCAATTAATTACACGATTATATTTGACACTGATTTGAGCCAGTGTTGTTCTAACCAAGCAAATATGAAAATGAGCACTTTGTCTAGTTGTGTAAGTGTGAAATTGTGAATTCAAATTTAAAAAATGATCAAATGTCTCTCCATACTGTAATATAAAAAAAAAAAAATAAAGAATCAAAGCTTCAGTGTTTGATGCTTTTTTTTTTTTTTTACATTACTGGACCAACAAATCCACATTAGAGGAGGAAAAGTCAGAGCAGACTTCACCTCATTTTTATTCTGTTTCCAAACTGCTGAAAATCCACAAGGTGATGCAAGAATGTGACTGAATATAGGCATTTTAAGACAGATATGGAGTAATATATATGTTTCTAGCTTTTACTACTGATTGTCTTTATGAATTCCCTCAGATGCATCTCTACTGATCTTCTGCATGGCAGCTCCTCGAATCATGATACAGTATTTTGGTTCTGTTTTTCCTTCTGTGTTTATGTTTTTGATTCAGAGAGAAAGAGCAGCAGGAAAAAAAACTGTATATTGATCCCCTCTTGTGCTTCCTGCAGCTTTAAACGGTAGCTATGCAAGATTTTTACCTTAATTGAATAGCATTGAAGTACCTGTGATAGTTAAATGGCTTATAAGGGGGGGAATGGAGCCCTCCACCTTCCTACTAGGGTTTCTTGGGCCAGATCTGCCACTTGCAAATTCTCTAGACCGGCCTGGACCCCATCGCTCATGAGAAACGGCAGGTTTATGGCACTATGACATGAACCACGGATGCCTTGTTAATAGTAAACACAAACCAGCCATGCCTTCACTTTACAGGCATTTACCATCACAGAGCCAGCAGAGAAAAGGAAAAGGTGGCTGTTAACAGAGGAAGAAGAAAAGAGAGATTGACCAAACCAAAAACAAGACAAGAGTCTGCTTTGGTCAAGGTTTGGTAGAATTGAGAGAGAGAGAGAGAGAGAGAGAAAAAAAAACAAAAAAACATGTAAAGTGGACGCAGACGTTGTTTCTGTTGCACTCGTAAATATCTGTAGGCACTTTTCTATTGACCCTCAAACTGCACGAATACAACTTGCGCATAAACATTTACCTAAAGCACAAATGATATAATACACAAAACTGCAATGTAAAGATCTTTTTTCACAACTAGAGGCAGGTGAATTAAAAAAAACAAATGTTATAATGACAAAGAAGAATTTTAAAAGAAAAACGGCACGGTATGTGTGGACACGGGATAGAGGGATAATGTATAATATTTCTGAATATATCTGTAAATCAATACAATATTTACATTTGTCTCCATGTTTATGGAACGACTTCCTGTCTCATCTCATCATAATAAGTTAATAAATCACCACATTTGGGATTTAATGGAAAAACTGACATTATACACTTCATTTTATTTACATTTAAATAAATACCTGTAAAGTTCTGTGCATATGTCCAGTGGGAAAGAAACTACTGCGATAAATTCTCTGTACTCTATGTATTTTAGTGTCTGTTGATGATCACTATTGGTTGTAACAGTATTACAACAATACTCGTTACTGAGCTAATTTGCGAGCTAGAGGAGCTGTTATCATACTAACATAATCATGTCACATAGGTGGATGTTTGTTTCCTTCACTAGATTGCTCTTTGTCTGCCTCGGAAGTGCATATTTACTATTAAACACAGAATTTTCAGTTGAATCTAGTTCTTGTGAAATGGATGTAGTTTATTATATGACCCATGTCTATAAGAACAGCCTTTTTGTCGCCAACTAAAAACAAATGCATACGGACGGGGAGGGTTAATTGTTGGCATAAGGTAAAAATGCCACAAAAACAGCAAAAAAGAGCCAGAAATTGTAAATCTTGCAGTTCCTCTTTAAAAATATGTTTGTGTGAAAGAGTAGCTGTGATTGTATCGACGTGTAATTTTCAGTGAGAAGCACGAGTGAAGTTGGCAAAATGAAAAGCTGTGATTTCATCATTTTAGATTTTACACATCTGTCTGATATTCATTAATTTATTTATTTTCTCAGCTGCCTAAACGTCAGAGGGGTTGGGAGGACGATGGACTTATCTCATTTATCAAAGGAAAGGGGAAATTTTGTCACGTGGATTCTTGAGTTTAGCCTTGCCAAATTTTACAGCAGTTGAATAAATAAACTGAAGGCATAATGATTCTCCATTTGCTGTTCAATAGGTTATGTATGTATGCATGTATGTGTCATTTAATCTATAGATAATTCAACTCAACAGAACGGTTGAATTGTTGGATTTCAACTCATCTGCTTTTGAAATGTTCCAAATAATTGACTTGGAAAACAAAGTATTACTGAGACCACTGGCATATGTAGTAGTATTATTTAATACCATGAAGTTATGACGTAATCTCACAAAATGATGCAACGAAGTAACACAGAAAAAAAATCGTGAAAATGTAGAAGCAACCAACAAAAACCCACATAATTGTCACGACAGAGAAATAACAGTGGGAAAACCCATGATGTAACAGGGAAAAAGACCAAGAATTGCAGGAATAAATTATAATGAATATAATCTATTTATGTAAAATAAGAAAAAAGAACGAATTAGGCAGTCCTAAGGGTCAGTAGGATAGTAAGGGGTGCAGAACAATACTGTGTGAGTGCTGCTGGATGGTAATTAGTTTTTTTTTTTTGCACTGAACAACAACTTTTTTTCTTCAGAGAAAAGACCAACTCTCAAACAGACAGCACATATCTTGCTTGTATGTGTTTGCAGCCAGTGTTCACAGAAGGCTGTTACCTATGACAACGCATCTCCACGGTCTGTGAATATTAAAGCAGTAGCAGTTTTCTACCTCTGATTTTCTGCACCTGTGTCCAATTATCCTTAAGTAATTGCCTCACCCAGGTAGCGGCTCTTCCTGTAATGGAATTTGGGAAGGTAATGTGGCGTCCTCTGGGTACAACTGGAGACCGGAGGGCTTTGTGTGCTCAAGAAATGGAAACGAATAGAAACACAACAGTGTGGAAAACTGCGCTGCTATTCAATTAACAAGGTCTAAAATCAAGATGCGCAATGTTTTCGTTGCCGTCATACAAACACAGATAAAAGTATTATGCATCTCTTAGACTACACTTTCTGAATTTTCCTATCGACCAATTAGATGTATAGAGAAAGAGAAGAAGTGATCACGGAATTAAGGGACTATGTAATGATGAACAAGACAGAAGAGAAAATAAACGATAAATGAAGTGGAGTACGCTGTTGACTCTAACTAATGCCAGCTAATCACTGCTCTGCTCGCTGTAAGTAATGCATGCAAGTAATTCACTGTTTTAGACACGCTTTGTTTGCAAAGAATCAAAGCTGTAGGATATAAACATACATAATTTCCAAGTAGCTACACTGCCAGCTCGATATGTTTTCATCCAGCAGCATAAATACTCTTTCAAGGGTTGTGATCCTAGACAATGCCAACTGTCCTAGAGCATCAACCACAGCATTAGCAAATACAGATAGTCATTACCACCACTCATCACTCGCTGAGAATTATTCTGAATACTAATGTCTACAGCGAGATGATAAAGTATTGCCAAAGCCATCACGCTGCTGCTGGGAGCTTAGGTAACGTCGGAGCTATGCTGGTGATGTGGCTTCAAAGCTTTGACTTTCTTCCAGCTCCGTCTATACTGAAGCCTGCCCTCAAAAGTTTATTATATTTATTTTTCAAAGCACTCTGCTGGTTGCGGCATTGATTTTTTCGGAGCACTTCTATCACTCGTCGTCATTGTTGTCCCATTTGATACAAAAGACACTTTGAAATCTGACATGAGTGACCGAGGCTGCGTTGAGATGTCAGATTTGTTACTCAAATCACATCTTTGGAGACAGATGCACATTTATTTGCTCGTGATGAGATTTGTGTGTCTAGACATCCCTCACCTATCTGCCTGGATTGCCATGGTAATTATACAGGCATCTGTAAGTATAGAACTATGGTGCTGATGCTCTTCTCTTATGTTTAAAGGCTTTCAACAGCTTTCCCCTTTTGTCTGTATAGCAGTGCCAGCACACCATCTATTTATGTCTGTCCATTTTCACTGAAATTCCTCCATAAAGCTATACTAGTTGCAGCATGAATTCTACTTAGTTCTTCCGTTGCTCTGGATTTGATCATTTTATCATCGTTTTATCATAGTGCAAGTAATTTTTAGCAGTTGGAGACACATCGAACTCAGATTGGAATCATATTTCAAACTCCCACTAACTGCGGGATGAATTTGCATATAGCTATCAGATGTCATGTATTTTGCTTTTGCTGTTCGTGCTTCCAGAAATCAGTCTGGATATAATCCAGACAAAATAAAAAAGACAAGGAATAAGTGCTTCTCTTCACTCACCCCTCTGAAGTTGCTCATTGCCTGGAAGTAGACAAGGTAGCTTTTGCGAGGATCCAAAGGGCTGTTCCAGTAGCCGTTGTAAGTGTGATTGTCCCCCACAGTAAAAGGGCTGGCCTCTGGCAGGCTGCTGGGTGGAAGTTCGGCTGTGTAGTAGTGTGGTGTGCCCCGGGCCTGGGCCTCAACATGGGACATAGGTAACGGGAAACAATCCTGCTGGCCGAGCTCTCTCTTTACTTTCTTCCCAGTTTCCTCTTCGACCACCACTTGGTAAGTACTGAATACAGGGTGGAGGCGCATATGTAACAAACAATGTTGGGTGTAAATAGGGTTGCCAACTCCCTGAAAAATATATAAGGGACACTTCATTGGCAGAGCCGGCTGTCCCAAGTACCTTCACCTTTGCTGGTGTAATAAATAAATAAATAAAATAAATAAATAAATAAAAAATTTTATCTCTTTTTTGTATGTGTAAAGCAATTTTTTTATTTATTTATTTTGTTGGACTCCCCTGTAAGCTGAATACGGGACAACTCTTGTTTTTCAAGGGACGGTTGGCAACCCTAGGTGTAAATATGATCGAGGTGTACATTTGAGATGATCTTCTCACCTGACAGGAGCTCCTCTGCCTTGGGCGGGACGCAGGAGGACAGTAATTGTGCTCTCCGTCTCACTCAGTGGGGGGGGCATGTCTCCATAGTCAAATGTGGGAGCTAATGACATATGCACACACAGAAATACACACAACCTCAGTGTTCACGACAAATATAATTAAGACACATGCATGAGCACACATTTCCTTATCTTGCAGCCCTTTTAGGCTTCCTAATTCAGTTTAGGCATAGTCCTTTCCTTTTATTTCCACATAAACATCCTCAGCTCCTTAACATCTCATGAAACTGACAGACCGTAACGTTGAAGTAAAAGCCAACCATTTCTCCACAAAGTACAAATATACCCAACACCCATATCCTTCATATTTGATTTGAATTTGCCTTCGAGTTGTCTTGGATACAATTCCAATTAAAAGTCATGGGAGTGAGGCTGAACTGAATGGGCTTTTCATTTAAAAGGATTTTGGGTAAAGCCTGGCTCCTCCCTGGAGATGTGGCAGCACATTTCTCTTTAATATCACTAGTCAATTAGTGAAGGGAAAGAGAGCAAACTATTCATGAGGAATCAGTGATTATCATATTAAAAAGCCTTTTACCAATACAACAGCAAAAGGAACTGACATCAATTAAGGTGAGGCATTAAGAAAAAGTGAGTGTGCATTTGTTGACATTCAAGGTCTGCTGCGGTTTGTTGAACTACAGCATAGTAAAAGAGATTCTGATGTCGGCCGTCGGAGTCTGTCTGAAGGTTGATTGTGTGCTGGATGTATATGCGCGTGTGTGTGTGTGTGTGTATGCATGAGCGCATGTGTGTATGTGAAACTCTGCAGTGGGTATTGCTTGAAGATGCTGACAGGAGTAGCTGTTGAAGGTGTGCGGTGTTTGCTAGCTGTCAGTGCAGATTTGAGAGATGCTCAGTGTAAGTGAATGTTCTGCACCGTGGGCCAGTGGAGGAGGTTGAGTATGATGTGCAAAGACTTTTGGACTCTATCTGTGGTCTGGCTTAGTGCCAGCTTTCCATCTGAAATACAGCCAGTGAGGCAGTGATTGTGCAGTAAATCTATAATTAAACAAACCAGCCCTCCTTGTAAAGAGATAGGGGCAGAAGGAGCAAGAGAGAGTAAATGTGTGACAGGGTGGGAGTGGGAGTGGCTGTGTTGTGCGTTCCTAAGAGGTGTAATCCCATCCCCTTAACAAGCACAAATGCATCATTAAAAGGAAATAGAAACAGTGAGGCTGGATTCCTATCACCGGTAATAAGCTCAGAGAGTCTCGGAAGTGACATTCTGGTCCTCAGTATGTATTGCATCTTTCTTTATATATAACACCGGAGTGTCCCCTCTGTGGTGTTTATCTGCTTCCTATGAGTTAATTTATGTCTTGAGGACTGTGAGATGACAGTGTGTCACCAGTTTGAAGAGGCAATGGAAACTAGCTCCAACACTCTGGGAGCAGTAGTTCTTGCCTCTGTGAAAGAAGAAAGATGCTGAGGTCAAAAGAGAGAAAACCCACATCCTAATTATAGCACATGGAAGATGAAGGCTACAGTTGTACCTGCATGCTGCATCAGTGATAGGTAGTGATGGCAATGAGAGAAACCTTGATATGAAACTGCTTCAGTCTCCATTATATGAATTTAAAGTAGCTCTAATACTGCCTCAGTGCTAAACACTAAGAACATCTCCATCACTGAGGTCAGTGTGAGCCACATCTCAATGCATTGCCAAAGGGACAAGACATTAAAGATACATATAAACCTAATATTACTTCTTACTGGGCTGATGAGGTAGCAGAGATCAGATCAATAAATAGCTCATGGCTGGAGTTTGATTTCAGTATTATTTATATGACCAATGTGCAATGTGGGCTGAAAAAACAAAACAAATAATTATTACAGTTACAAATACTCCTTAGAGGGATCAAAAGACTGAAATACACCAGGAAATGTATACTGACTTCTCCCTTGAGATGAAATACCAAGAAAATTATGGAAAACTGGAAATCTTCTTTATAAATGAAGTAATTTCTATGTGATGTTAATTTTATTCTCTGAAATCATGTTGTACAATGAAGTTTAGTGTCATTAATGACCTAAACATCTTCCCCTTTTTAAAAAGAAGTCTCGCTTTTGCAAGTCAAATTCAGAATCAGAAGGACCACTATGTTTTTAAAGGACAAACAAGGACATAAATAACCCACAAACTGTGGTATTGAATCATTACTCAGGCTTTCTTTATTTTCTCTTTTGCATGTTGTCAAGCGTTTCACCTTGCTTATGATGAGCTTATCTGCTGTGCCTGGGTCTGTCTGATTCTCATGAAAAATACATTTTTAAAAAGACACAGTTTGATTCAATATGATGCATTTCTACATGATATAATGTGATATAAAGGATTTGATGCAGTTCACTGTTGAGCTGATTTTATTCCTTCGGGGCTGCTTAAACTGAAAGCAAATCACAAATTAACTGTCAGTTTTACTCGATTTGTTTCTGTAGTGCTGCAGCAGTGTACATATATGCTATTTCTTTTTGACTTTTATCAACACAAGGCTCTGACAAAACATCAAATAAACCCAGGTCTGGACCTTGCTTTAAACCAGTTCTTTTCTGTTCTGTATTCAGTTACATTTTTATAACGCACATAACATTTTGTTTATGCGTGCATGAGACTTGGCCATGATTTCTAATAAGACATGCGTGATAGAACAATTTATAGAGTAAGGAGTTACCCTAACTATTAATTCACCTTTCTAATTAATAAAGGCACAGGGACAATGCTAATAACTGTATACAATATCAGATTTCATTATTATAAAGATGTGAGAAGTGATTCATCCCAGTTTCATCCAAAATCTTATCCCTTTTTATTATGATAATGGGCTGACACAAATACTCTTGTGCATGTTTCGAAGGGTATTCAGACTGTGGTGAATATACCTGAGATGTTCGTGGTGATTTCAGTCAGGGCAGTCTGTCCAAAGCCCTTCCCTGTACGAGCTCGGACTGAGATCAGGTAAGTGGTTCCAGGATGGAGGTTGGAAAACATGTGGTAGGTCTCATTCTTCAGCTTTGACACTGTCCTCCTTGGTCCCGGGACATTGATGCTTGGATCCGACGACTCAATACTCTGGTAACTTATCTGTTATTAGGTTCAAAAGAAATTAAATGTTCTTTAAGTAACATTATAAAACCCAGAGTCACCTCAGAACTAATTTAATGCTTCATTACTGTCGCTGCAGTCGACTACTGAGAGGAGTTAAGTATTTATTTCACAGGTTCATACTCGAAAATAAATCAGCAGCAGTCATTAGATCTGGGCTTAAATGCCATAAGAAGTAACTGCAATGTCTGAATGAGCTGATTCACCTCACTCAAAATGTGATTTATTTCTTCAAATCAATCTGCCTATTGGTCATGTGATTTTACAGTTTTAGAAGAATAGGACATGATTGGCATTGGTACTATTAGAGTCAAACAAGAAAAACTTGGTGTTTATGGAAAAAGTGTAACTGTTCATTTGAATACATTATTGAGGCCACAGGTTAAGGACATCACACACAGAAACAGATTTAAGTGCTTAAATCAATATTGTCAATTATCATGAATTAACACTTGCAAATCACAGTGCATAAGAGTCTTTGAAAGTAAAGAAGTTTTCCATCAAGAGGTCCACTTCATAGCTTGTATAACACACTTGTGTGAATTTCCACTTACATCCTTGCAGATAGTAAAAACGACCTGCTGCTATCAGACAAAGTTGAACACATTACAATATATATTAGCGATGTACCCACTTAGGTTGGAATGAACACATGCAGTTAATGTGCTGTAGATACTGTGATACACACACCTACACTTGAACGCCTCACACAGTGAAGATGCCACTCAAGCCAAACCAAAGGCTTTACTTATTACCGTGATGCATAATGTACACTCATGTCTCTTCAGTGTAAAGGTAGAATTATATGAGCCATCTAGTTACACAGTACAGCCTGACCTCTATGTTTTCTCGACATAAGTAGATATATAAGAGGACCATCCATGCACGGAGCAGGGATGAGGGTTTGCAGGGCTGCATGGTGGTCAGTATGGGCTCAGGCAGAGTGGTCAATGGTTTAATCTGAGAGAACTGAAAAGGATTTCTCAAGCTCTGTATAAAGCTTTCTCTGTCAGCTGAGGGAGATCAACACACTACAGAGTAAAAAATCCTGCGCAGCCTCCACTTTATATGTCAAACCACAAATCCCATTTAATAATATCCTTGAGGCGACATTGCAAGAGGGGCTGAGAAATGAAGACTTCAGGGTAAGGTCGGAAGGCCTACCACTGCCTTAGCCCAGGCACAGGGTCTGCTGTAAATACAAAGCTATAATCTAGTCAAACAGAAGGCCCCTCAGCATTAGATACATGTGAGCTATCTATTAATAGTCAGAGTATATGGGAGCATCGCAGCTATTCTGGTTCATATAGGCAGGGAGCACACCATGAATCTCTGCCAATCACAGTGGCACTTGACAAAAATGACTCACCAAATAGAGAAGAAATATTTTTCTCCATAAAAACACCTCTCATTGCTCATTTCAACATTAGGAAAATGACAAAATGTTGGCAGAATTGCTTTTCTTCTTTTTTGTACCATAAAAATGGAAAACGAAGTGCAACTGAATGTCTGCCATTTGAGAAGTCTCATCTCATCACATTATCTGAACCCACTTTAAGCCCCGATCTCACTGGCTAAACTTTGCTGGAGCGTTGCTTGAACGGTAGGGATGGGGGCCGAATTTCGACAACGCTCAGCACTTCGCCCCAAAATGTGGGGGAAAAAATTAAAACACGGGCGTTGGCTGAGCAGTGCACCGCTGGAGCTGGTGTCGCTTTTGTGTTGTCTCAGCGGTAGCAAGCGTCGGTTAAGCGGTGACGCAAGCGTTGGTATAGCGGCGTTCTGCACGTGCGGTTTAGCGACATCTCTTGTGAGTTGAATGTCCTTCGTCACTCGCCACCCGGGCAACGCTGGTGAAGCAGCGGTGGTCCAGCGTTCAAGATTGCTGCGTTGGCATAGCGGAACCCAGTGTTCATGAACTCGCGGTGCCAAACTTTGACTGAGCATTGATGGAGTGGGGGTGAACTTTGCCTGGGCGGAAAATTGCCCCCTCCTCAACGCTCGCAATATTTTGTGTAGCTCAAAACCTTCGGAGTGGTAGGAGGGCCCCTCCAGAAACACCAACGGTGGCCAAGCATACACGGCGTTGCTTTAACATTGGCCAACTTCTGTTTAACGGTGGTGAACGGTTTCGAGCGGTGATGAATTTTCTTCCCCGCTCCAGCAACGCTAGAACAAAGTTTGGCTAGTGTGACCGGGGCTTTACATAGCAAGTGGTTAACACTACATCAGGGTTAAAGTGACACTTTGAGTGTTTTTTTTTATATATCCCCAGAAGTGTATTCCAAAAGTGTTGCCCATGTGACTTGTGTTGCAGTGAAGGTTTAATGTCCAAAGGTTCATCTGTAGTTTCATATGTACTTTGAATATTGAAGTGTTTGGAACATTTTTATTCCACACCTTCTGTTTATAATAGTTTAAACACATGATGATGTTCATTCAAGATCTGCATAAATGTCACACAATGTCTTCAACAGATTGACCTGCCTTTAACTCAGGGTTGTGATAATGTTTGGGGTCTCCAGGGGAGAAGCCCAGGGGCAGAAGACACAGGTTTACCTGGGCTATAGCGTTAAATAACACCAATATTGAACACCATTTGAATCCGAATGTGTTATAATTACACTTTAAGAGTTTAAATCAACTCTGAAATGTTTAACCCTGAAATTTCAACATTCGAATTTTTGCTGTGTAAACATGAAAATGACAAATTACATAACAATTCAACAAAACTCGACAACCAACCGTAAATTCCCATCTACTCCGACAAGAAAAATGGCGGGTCAGTGTGTGTACTGCAAAATAAACATAACCTCCATCACTACTGTGGTCTCAAATATTTCATGAAATATAAATGTGTAATTCAACGACTACTATTGCATGGTCTTTAAATAGATACTTCTCATATAGAACACAAGACAGTCAGAGACTGCTGAACCTCCGCCAAGTTTGATAGGGTCACAGACAAAAAATGTGGTCACCACAAAAAT
>JAPTYR010000009.1:15199553-15211035 GCA_029814505.1 Siphamia roseigaster | reverse complement strand
GAGAACCCATGCAGACACGGGGAGAACATGTAAACTCCACACAGAAAGGTGTGAGATCAATCCCAACACCACCGACTGGTGCTGGAATTGAACCCAGGACTTTCTTGCTATGAGGCACAAGTGCTAACCACTGCACCCTATTTGAGAAGTCTGAGTAGAAATCATAATGTGGTGAAAATATGTTCACAGGGGAGAAAATGCACCTATAATTATTATAAACACAAAATATGTACTTTTTACTTTGCCTTAAATTCTGTGTTCAAATAACCACTTATTTTTTCAGAGAACTTTAAGGACTCCTTGTCCTTGCTGGCATAAAAGCTCAACTTTATTAAAAAGATTATTTGATATGATTATAGCTACAAAGCAGCCATTAAATAGACTTTCTAGTGAGAATTGTCTGCCCACTTCTCTTTATTGCCCTCATACTAACACTGCTTAAACTTTATACATTCCATATGATTCTTTATACTTAGAAGAATTTTGCTGTAACCGTGTTAAAGTAGCTGTGGATTGTCTGTAATTCAGGACATGCCCTTTTGACTGGATCTGCTTCAGATTTCAATAAGTTCATCCTGGGTTCATGCCTTACCCTTTACCCAAGTTTCGTCAGTCGTATTACGATAAAAGCATAACAAGTGTTGGCAAGCACCATTTCCTTGTCCATGAAAGATAAGTAGCATGCTGAGTGGATACAGTATAAAGGATTTTCAAAGGTGAAGAGAAATTCTGCCCTCACCTCATACTGGGTAATAAGGCCATTGGGTTCAACAGGCTCCTCCCACTTCAGAAAGATCATGTCATCCAGAGGGGTGAAGGTGAGTGACTCCGGTGCTATGCCTCCGGGAACTATAAGAAATTGTCAGAACAAACATTTGTCTGGAAATTGAAGCGCTAATCCCACAGTGAGCCTCTACTGTCAATACCACAGAAATGAATGTCACAGTTGTTCCGAACAATGCACCACATGAGACACAGAGAGCAGCAGAAAGAGAGCATCAGATAAGGACACCGCTAATTCGCAAACAACATCAATTATATAACTGCATCACTGACGAGAGAAGAGAATCTGTGAACATTACGATTTTATGTAAAGTCTGTCAAAGCTAAAATGCACTGATGGATAAGACAGATGCTCGCAGGGAACTTTACTGTTTATTGAATGTGTGAATGCTTCAACATTTCACTACACACCTTTTTTTTTGGGGCTATTCAGATTCAACAACAATCCCTACGGTCTGTGTGAGCGTTGCACAGAGGAAGACTGTGTTATGTGAGATTCTGGCCTGAGGCTAAAGCTGAAACCAAACAGCTGAGTCAACTGTTATTTTTCAATAGAGTTAGTCTTGAGGACAAAGTTGCTTATTAAGGCTTTTGGAAAGAACATTCATAATTGACGTTCCACTGTATGTATATGTATACATCGTCTATTTTTTAGCATCCAGAAAAGCCTTTGATTTTGCTCTCTTAGTCTCTCTTGGACTCTCTCCATTGCACTCTGTATATATCTCTTCTGAAAAATCGTGTTTGTTTTGATTTTTTCATGAAAGAATTGATTTCTCCTTCAGCCTCCATGCAGACAATGTGCTACAGGACAAAGGAATAATAGGAGATAAGAAATAAGCGCAAAATCCTATCTTAGGGCTGCTGGAGTCTTACAATGTTTTCCTTTTTTATGTTATTTTCATCTGAAAATGAAAAGGATCTTTTGTAATGCTGATTCAGCCCCAGTCATGATGGTCACCCTCTCTATATTAATCTGTTAGAAGGAGACAGAGGAGCTGGCACAGTAAAAATAAATAAATAATTAACCTGAAACTCATAATGTTTTGAAATTTTTAGCCAAATCAAATCATGGTGAAGTGAAACCGGGTCTGTTGAGTAAATCTCATTCCTGTGTCCGGGGATGTTAAATCTTAAAATGCATTGCACCATAAAGCAACATAAATATTGCGATAATTAATTTAATATTCAGACCATTTTTGGCATCACTTTCTTCTAAAAATAACTAATCAAATAGACCTTCTACAATCATGTACTAACAGGCAATGAAAATCCTTACATAATTCATATATCTGCATCGAGGGTTAAAATGGCTTTAACAATATTATTCTGTCAGAATAATTTGACCTTTAAAACACATGCTGACATTTAGCCTACAGTGTGAATGCTAAAATTAAACTGGTGTCCATGAGGTTAGAATAAAACATGTTTACTTCTCATGAAAAGATGTTGGCAATGTATTTTTTCTTGATAGATAGAGTATACCTGGGCTTCGGTATGTAGCAACAGTGCCTGCTCAAAGGTGATTAGTGATGGATATAAATAAAAATAAAAAAAGGAATATGTCTGAAAATAAAATTAATCTAACTTAATGGAAAAAGTTTATTAGAAATTATTAAGTAGAAGACACCATATGTTTTCTAAAACGCCTACATAGACAGACCATGGATATTAAGAATTGCCACCAGCTTCCTGAACTAATTAATTTAATTTGATATAATACAGATTCCATTAGAGACATTTCAGTCAGAAGAACATTTACAGGGTAAACTCATTATAGACAGAATCTAAAGCAATTACTTTTTATTTAATGTCATCAACAAGTGTCAAAAAGTGTAAAGGTGAGTGATGCCATTAATAAAGCTCCAACTTATACGTGTTGAAAAGAATACAATTTCCAATAGTCAATATGATGATTATATGAATCAAAATGGATCATTCAAAAGAAGATCTGAAAAATAAAAAAAAATATTTTCACCTAACCCTGGACTTCAGATAACATTTTTCTCAAAATGTTCACCACATTGCGATGACCTGTTCCTTTTGTTGCTTTGCTGCTCTCTGTTTTTGACACTCTCTTTTCTATAACCTCCTCTGGAGACTTACTGTCCTCCTCAGTCTGGAAGGTGACCTCTCTGCCGTCTTTCTTCCCCTCGGGATTGGCCAGTGACAGACGGACATGGATGCCATGGTAGGGTGGCAGATCACGCAGTGTGAAACGCGAGGCATTGTGTTCCACTGCCAGGCACTCGCGCACAGTGGTGTTGTGGCCTCCACCACCTCCCGCTGTGGTGTAGCGGTAGCACAGGGACACTGAGTAGGTGTGGCAGCGTGTCAGATTGAACGCCAAATTCTCCCACTGCAGGGACAACTGCCTGGACTGGATATCAGTGGCTGTGGGGCCCTTCAGTGCACGCATGGGCTCTAAGGAGTAGGTACATGGAGAAAGAGATAGAAGGAGAAAAAAAAGAAAATTAAGTAAGAAAGAAAGCTCCCACAAAAACAATGTTATTTACAAATCCTGCAAGTCATAACAGTGAATTGTAGAAAATGAAAATATTAGTCACTTGTTTTTTTAATTAGGTTGTGGACCATTAAATTTCAGATAGAAGACTGAAAATCAGTAAGTGATGTCCCAGAACTACCCTGGCAGATTTTCAGTTGTTCCCCTCCTATACAATGCCAGATTTCCCAACCACAACATGGAGGTCATCATTTTGCTGCCAGCTCAACACACCCACATCCCCTATGGCAGAGCTGGAACTCATGCCAATTGCACTAATTAATCGGACGGGCTACGAGTTGCTGTTGCACTCCCACCAGTCCCGCCTCTGAGTCGACAAGCAAATTGACTCTCCAGTAGTTATCGTCCTTCGCACTGAGGTTTAATCCACACAAAAAGATGCCAGCGCAAAACAAGGGCATTCACTTCCGCTGGTCACTTTTACTGCTGGGTCATCGCGATGGCCTGTCGCATATTTTTAGAAGTCGCTAAGTTAATTCTGGTCATTGCCAGGTTAACCCTGACTTTGTCTGAATCAGACCAAAAGAACAACAGCTCTGTCTCTGGTATCCCCCCTCAATGTAATGGAATGCTGAAAGATACAGAGAGCCTCTTTACACAGTTGCACAGACCAGCCAGTGTTCAGGAGGACGTCCGAAATGAAGAGAGGCGGACTTAAGCCAAGGACATCCTCAGTATCAATGGAGGCATTTATCAGTCGCCATTATTAGCACAATCAATGCATTTTTGTCAAGTAATATGCTACATAAGGTACTGTATTGCTTTATTCTTTTAATAGGGCAACTTGAGTAATGGGCCAGGGAGGCAGGGAATGACAGCAGAGATATGGGGTACAGGGAGAGATCAGTAGAGTTTGAGGTTACTGGCCAAGGTCTTCATTCCTTCACTGACTCGCACACTCAGTGGGATTCTCACTGCAGCACAGATTAGAGGAGGGGAACTTAAATAAGGCAGCTAATGCATCACTGAGCAGAGGCTAATGCTCTAAAACAAGAATTTTATAAGAAAACAGATTATAAAGGTGCTCTGGAGCTGTGCAAGGACACACAAACATATACACTTGCCACATAAAGTACTCTTTCTATCATTCTTGCCTCCACTTCATATCAATTCATATATACTATACACGTGTTGAAGTAAATCAATACACAAAAGCCCTTTGCTCAATTTCTTAATACTGCCCATGGCACAGCAGTTCTTTTAAAAGTGAAATTTTATGACACTTCAATCTACACCCAAGGCCTTTACAGTTCCCAGCTTTCACTTTTAATTTGCTGCCTGGCATCTCATAGTAGATGGAGATATGACCTGAGCATTGATCTGAACCTCATCCAGGCTAATGAGACTATAGATAAATGGGTAGGCAAAGTAATCTCAAAGTAGTAGACTGCACCCAGCACAAAATGCTAATGTTCAATTGTTCACTGTGACTGAAGATTGTCTTAACGGTGCAATTGATAGTCTACACAGTCTGACGACTAAATAAAGAGAGCCATTTAACTGCTGAGTTGATGAAAGCACCACCAAAGAGGCCACAGTGTGCTCATTGTAGGTTTTCTCAAAGTGGACATTTGTGCCATCCCCTCCCCTTGCCTCTTCTTATTTGTCTGCATGCCATGGGCACCCATTCTCTGGCACCCTGTGGCTTGAATACTGCAGCCCCCCAACATGGCCAAAAGCCCAGAGCACCACGCTCTTCCTTAGAGATTGGAATTTAGAGTGGATGTGACAAGTTCTGGTTTATTATCTACCTTAAAACTGTAACATAGGACAGCAGCAGGACAGAGCAGAATTGCCTTAGATTGCATGTAGCCATTGTGAGGATGCAGACTGACTGTGTCATCTGGGAAACCTAAATTTATTCAGACATGCAAGCCTATACCCATGTGTAAGCAAAAACATAGATGTGCATAAATCCAAACCGCCCAATTGTGCATATATAGAAAGCTTTGCCTCAGAAAGGAAGACATGATGAACGACATGCCAACCAAGGGAAGGCACTTGTGCTCCTAATGTTCCTAATTTTAGTCAGACTCCACTGTTGGCTCTCTTTAACAGACCAGGAGCATCATGGGCAGGAGCATTCCAGAAGGTTCACTGACCCAGCAGCAGGTGGAAGCCCATTAACATAGTTTGGGGACCACCTGCAGAACAAATGCTCGCCTCTCCTATGTGATTTACTTGAGGGGCTTCAAGCTGTGCTAATGCACCGTGCTGATAATCACAGCAATGGCTCATCAAGCACACCTGGATGGCCATCGGAGCCAGGCAGAGACCATGTTCACATTCACGGCCATTAGTTTTACAGCAGCCGCACGAGGACAGCTTGGCTACGTTGAGGATGTGTATGTGCACGGTGAAGCCAGTTACTGTGGCCAATGTGTTTGGGAAGAAGGGAATTATCAAACATGACCACGGAAAAGATTAGTCATGATGGCGAGGCGCAGCTTCTGGAGGGGAAAATCCCCTTCCTCCAACATACAAAGAGAGTCCAAATATCCCTTCTGCTCACTGGATAATTACCACCTCTATGAAATCACTGGAACTTGCTCACCATCCATTTCCCCATGTTTAAACCTAATCAGGCCAACAGCAAGTGGGACAATCAGGATTCAGCAGTGGAATGAGGGTGAGTCAGGCTAGTGTAGACCAGATGGTTTGGAGGTTAGGTCAGTGGAGCTCTGGGAGCCAGGTGGTGATTAGAGTGTCCTAGAGGGTCAAGAAGGTGAGATGCACCAGGTGAAGGAGACTTAAGTTCTTGAATGCTAATAAAAAAGTATAGAAGACATTAAAAAGCCCAGCTAAGGGAATTTAATGTATAAGTCCACCACATCCCCCGCTATAAAAAAAACAACAAAACTGATTTTAACTCTCAGTCACCCACACCACTGCAGGGATAACAAACAAAAAGGAACCAGAAAAATTAATTTCACCTAATGCATGCTTCCTCTGTGTTGACCTAATACGGAATCTAAATGCCCTGTTTAACAGCTCAGTAAACACAACAGTATTACTTATCCCACACATGGTTGAACAAACTAATGTCACAGTGGTTGAAATGTAAATACATCATTAAAGGCCGAGTTTACTGACTTTCACAAACACCATTACCAGCGAGTACGAAGCCAATTTCCTTACAATGTGAATCCCATCTCGCTTCACCTATTGTACATTCACTAACCTCGTGTTTACATCTCTCTTGCTTTATTCGCGCTCTCTCTCTCTCTTACACTGAAAAAGTACCCCTTCTTACTCCTGAGTAAACTGCCATCTTCCACTCTTCAGGCCTTTTCGTTATTGACTTTCTTACGTATTCTTGTGATTTTCTGTGTCTTATGTGTAGAGATTTCAAGGAGGGCTGTGAGCTCACTCATGGTGGCTGATGAATGAGGGGTGTCTTTGGCTGTTGGGAGAGGAGAGTACCTTTAATATGTCATTGGAGAGGGGGCCAGGGAGGCTCTACTGGAGCAGGATAGGGAGATATGTGAGGGATGGTGTGTGGCAGGAAGAGACCGTTGGGCATAGAAAGAGTGATGACCATGGAAGACACATAACCACAGACCGCCTTTGGGTAACACAAAGCTCTCCATTTCGTGCGACTACTCGGCACACATTGCAGGCAGCGGTAATGACTGCATCTGCAGTAACACAGTACTCTTTGTACATATATTTAATAATAAACATGGGTGGGGCGTCCTCATCTCCCCTGGAGTTCTCAGTTGTCACGGTGACAGATGACAAGGTTGTATCGATGTGAACTGGTAGAACAAAATGTTCAGTAGAATAAGTTATCTGTACAGTTGAAGAAAATATTTAATTCTTACATAAATGATTTAGCTTGAGTATTTCCTATTAGTTTCAGTGCCAGTCTTGTGCTTTATAATTGAATTGAAAAATACAAACAAAGCACATAATACAAAACTGATTCCAATGATGAGTCAGGTAATGCAAAATGTCTAAACTTTTCATTTTCAGTCAGACACTTTTTGATCCAAACAAAAGCTCTTTCTGGCATTTGTATTGTGAGATTGTGTGGTTGGATGGTGTGCTTTTCCTAAAAGGCATTTTTTACATTCAAATGATGTTTTAGTAGAGGAAAAAAAAGAGAAATCTGCATTATAAAAATGACTGTCAGTTTGATCCTTACAAGCTCAGGCAGATACATGGTACACATATGTTTAATCATAATGTTGCTGTTACAGTAATGTTCTGGATGTTCTCTGTTCCATGTTTAAGTCTTTACAGTTTCACAGTGTACATTGTATCCATGTAATGGGGTGCCTGCTTTAGGCGAGTGAGTCAGCCAACCATTATCTTTTAAATAACTGTCAAACCAATATTGCCATGCTGGCAGCAAAAAAAAAATCTGCCTTTCAGTGTTCACCAGCTCCAGAGTTCAGAGAATGTCAGCGATAGCGAATGTGCCTTTTTTTATGAGATAAGCATATGCAGATTCACAGTATGAATTTTACTAGATTATCATGAGATGCAGCTCCATAATAAAAAAAACCCTATGAAGTTACAGCCTGTGGCTGCTCAGCTTCACTTCTTTGAATAGGATCTTGTATGAAAGGTTCCATCAAGTGTAAAGAAAATTCCCTGTAGTTTGGGCAAGCAATATCCAGATTAAATGCATACATTTTACTGTTGCAATTCCGATATGTCTGTTATGGAATGTTGACCATGTTTACACCTGCTTTCTCACTAAACAGTTTCTTAATCAACCAGAAATATTTTTATATTTTACCAAAATGTAAAAAAAAAAAATAAATAAAAAAATAAATAAATAAATAAATCTGTGTTTTGTACTGTTGCTTTGGGAAAAATACAACTAAATACAGATATCCTGCCTGGGTTCAGATGTCTGCAGCCACTATCAGCTGAGTTACTGCAGCGTTGAACATCTACCTCTGTTTTCTCTAATAAGCTCCATAAAGTGCTGCTGGTTAAAGTGGACTAAACAAACAGTTTTAATGCTGATGGATTCACTTTCACAGAGGAACCGCTACAATGTGTCTTAAATGCAATCACAAGCCCAGAAACCATAATTCAGAAAAATATACATGATACATTTCTTTCTATAAAATAGCACTAGTGCACTTTACACTGGTGTCATTTAGAATGAAAATAGAGTATTAGGTTCCAGAAAGACTTGTTTACTAATTCAATGATGCCATCTGTACAGTTTCTCTAAAATTAGAGCACATGTGTGTATATTTTTTAATGTATATCTTTTGCAACTGTCCATGCTCAAACAAAGACCGTTTGGTGCTAACAAAAGTGCCTGTCACCAGGAATGTTCCACTTGTGAAACTGTAGGTATTTTCAGTTTATATTTTATATGAAGGATAATTAATTTTTATAAAAGCAGCCTTTGTCATAAATAATAAATGAATATTCTTGAATGCCCATCAGCAAGGTTGATATATAGATATATTAGCTGAACATTGTTAATGGCAAATATATCTGTGCATCTTTATTTGAAAAGTCTCAGGTGTTAATTTGATTTACGAGTAAACAATTTCTGTATAAAACACACCCAAATACCTTGTTGTGCTTAACGTTGGAAAAAAAATAGTTTTCTATCTTCTCATGAAATGATTTTGACAAAGTTATTTATTGCTGATAGATAAAGTTTAACTAGGACTCATTACACCAAGTCAAAGATGATTAATGTGTATGTGTATAAATGGGAATAAACAGAGGAATATGTCTGTAAACAAAACTGTTCAGAGTTCATGAGCAACACTGCATATGTACTTATTGTTTGCTCTTCAGCCTTAAAATGCCAATATTGATGTTCGTCCCATGAAGACCAGTCCTACTTATAGATGCTATTTAATCTACACTAAATGCATGGGTGTGTAAAAACAAAGAGCAGGTGAACACAGGTTTTATTGAAAACCACATGCTCTATCCTTGTCATTTTAATAAAGAGCCAGGTGTTCAACAAACTGCACTTTCCTTATCCAGGTCTCTGGGGCACACCGCCACCTAAACAGCACACAGTGCAATTCCCCTAAGTACTATGTGCACAATGGGACCTTTCAAAACAAAGGCTGTGATGCTCAGTCAAAATAATACCCTTCACATTAAAAAAAAAAAAAAAACACCTGAAAAGGAAACACATGGAACCAAGACACTGTGGCAGACTACCATCCGATTAAATATGTATGTACCACATGTATGTTTATTTATATTACATTGCCATATAAGTGGGTGGACAGTGGATAATGATAGTTATGGTAATTTTAAAAACTGTTATACTTTCAAATATTATATGATCAGAAATCTAACAAGATTCTTTTACACTGCAAGCTTTAGTGCTCACATCTTAATTTTATTTTCTGGGCTCCTGACATTATTTTTTAATGTAACTAATGTCAGAACACACTACAATATTCTACATACGTCAACATTTACAGTATAATTTAACACCTGCAACTTGTATGGACCAGATCATTTTAATTCAGAGATATTTTACGTTTTGGTTTGTGATGCAATGGCTTCTATTTGCGTACAGAGATGTGCAAATTCAGAACCATGAGTAGGAGACTGCCATGTTAATGGCTTGACTGAAGCAGATAAAATATGAAATTGCAGGATGTTCAGGGTACAGAAATGAGATGAATGTTGATTTAGAGCTGCATAAAAGTCATCCATATCTGATATGATCATTCAGAATGAGGTCGGATTGCAAAAATTAGAATAGTAGTTGATTTCTGACCAGATAAGGGACTTGAGAAGTATAGACCCAGTGTGATTTCAGAATCAGATTTAGGTCATGTTATTTGCAGTCTGAATGAAGCTTTAGAGTCAGTCAAGTTGTGTAGCAGGAACTCACCTGCGCACTTGGTCCTGCTTACGAGGGGGGGTCCAGGGGGTCCAGTGCCTCCTTCCCCGGGCCGAGTCAGCAGCACACTGATGTGGTACTCTGTGTCTGGATCCAGGTGCCACAGCTTATAGGTGACCATGTTGACTCCATGCACCTCTGACCATGGAGACTGGCTGGCACGGTACTCAATCTCTTTCCTGATAATGGGGCCGTCCCCCAGGATGGAGTTTGTGTTGAGCTGGATGATCAGGTAAGTGGAGCCGGCACGCAGCAGCTGTGGCGGTGCAATGGGGGATGGGGGCACTGTGAGAGGAAATGAAAAGCAGTGTGTTTTGGTTTTCTTTATAAACACATGTTTGTCTCGGTAAAAGCTTTCGCTCGGGGCTTATAGGTCTGCACAGTCTGGGGAGAGAAAGTTATGGTATTAATTTTAGTAATCAGTTGCATGGAAAAAAAAAAAAACAACTAAAAATATTTCGCACTATGCCAAAGCCCAGTGAGTCTTAAATGAGTCCCCAGATGATAGTCAATGTTAGCAGGTCAGACTGCGTTCAAATACCAGATTAGTCATACCAATTAACCGGGCATTCTCAGCCTGGCATAAATTTTGGAAAAAGTAAAGAGTGAAGAAACAGCTGTGCACACGATGCATTGGATGTGAATGATCTTTGAAAATGGGAGATTAAGAGGTGTGCATCTTTTCCTCTGAGTTTTTTATCATCACAGCTGGTCACCGTGATGAAAGTGTGGATTCTGAATCACTGTCGGTAAAGAGCGCCAAACCAAAGATTAATTTCAGAGCCCACCGGTCAAATGTCACTTACTGGCAGATCCAAGCGACTGAACAATTACACGGGTAACTGTGTGAGGAGGGAAGGGAAGGCAAAAGAAATGAGGACAAAGCATGAGAAAAGATCAGAGTTAGATCTGTGGCTGTGACTAATCTGTCACTCCTGCAGAAACCACTCTCTCTCTCATGGCCTTCATCTCCTGGTTTCCAACATTACAAGCACCTGCTCAACCCCTGCTTTGTACTGCATTTACTTTACCATGACTTAGCCTCCAGTAACTCATGTTTTGGCTGAATCCATAACAAAAGACCAAATCTACATCACAAGCAAGCAGCCAGTGGGGGTCTAAATCTAAAGCAATTCATTCTTTTTTTTCTCTCTCTCTCTCTCTCTCATTTTAGCTTCCACCAGTTCCACCAAAATCTGTGTATCATTCGTTCTTTCGTTTTTCAACTGCCAATCAAAACCAAAAAAAAAAACAAAAAGGAGACTGATTATTTTGTTTTTCGTTTTCTTAATCGAACATGAAAAACGAATATATGCCTGGTT
>JAPTYR010000009.1:15059298-15076087 GCA_029814505.1 Siphamia roseigaster | reverse complement strand
GCTCATAAGTGCCCAATTAAAAGCTAAAGTCACCTTTTTTTTTTTTTTAAACCAAACAAGAAGACAACAGCATCATCAATGCAACTTTGTAGACACAGCAGTAAAATGCCAACCCCACCTTTATGAAACGTGAATTATCTTTCTATGGACTCAGATGTGAGCGTTGTAGGCAGTCTGCAGCAGATCCGCTCATACAGACTCCTCATGATTGATTGATTGATACACAGTCCTAAATCAAAGAGCTGGGTGCCTTTTCAATCACAGCTGAAGTCTTTGAACATAAATAACAGCTACCATCTCGCCTGTGGCAGTTTCAGCTCACTATATAAACACCAGCACTTGGCAGTCGTCATGCACAGTGAAAAGTCTGCGTAAGAGGGAGACAGAAATCCTCACAAATGTAAATTTATGTACACCCATTTGACACTTTCCCTCTCTTGATTGGTTTGTATTTTGGCTCTTTGTCCTTTCAACCCATTATCAGAGATGATTAACATTATTTTCAGACCCAGTTGGGCAATGAAGGAGACTACGGGGTGGAAGAGAGCTTTCAAAGACCCACTAACCACAGTCGGTGTCCTGCCTAGCCCTGATAGACAGCAGGTAACCCCTCCTGTCTCCTGCTGACAACAAAGAGCCACTGCAGCCATTCAGCTGAGACCTTAACCCATCACTGACCTGACAGGTCAGTCTAACTGCACATTTAAGAGAGCGCTTTCTCCAGACAATTAGTACTGATGACCATGTCTAGGTCTCTCTTGTCTGAAACCCTAGGAATAGTGATTACAATTACAAAGCCCTGGAGAAATTACTGCAGCAATTTAGTCATGCTTTTGAATAAAAAATAAGAGACACATTTACAGCATTATTTCTGATGTTTGTCCCTGTATTAAACTTGTTTTTCTCTTCTACTTTGAGAGAGGCATTTAGGCACACCATCTTGAGAACCATATCTCATGATTTACGAAGATGACAGTCTGCCAGTTTGGCCATTAATGGACCCATCAGTTATGAAAACGAAGCCAAAAAAAATCTACCAACCAGTTCCAGTAACTCTGGATGCTTGTTTTTGTTAATATATTTGACAATACTTTTTGGGCATGTTGCCAGTTCTCTAAGCATGAAAGGGAGAATGAATCAAGAGCAGTCTCCACTTGGCAGGAAAGGATCTCCCTAGAGCAGACGTTTGAGCACAAATTACACAGAAAGAAAATTAATAAAATAAATATATAGAAATATATAATATAATTAACAGACTTAGACCGTTGCGTTGTATATCTAATAGTCAGCTTAGTATTAAGTTGTTTTATATTTTTGTCTATCAAGTGTAGAAGGCAAGACTGAACATCCACCGACTGGAGGATGACAGTTTCCTCAGCATCACCAATGCTTACTACGAACAAACGGTGAAATATTCAAGAAGATTTAACAGGGAACAATTTTCTACAATTATTTGCATTTGCAGTTAAGCTATTACCATGTCAAAAACGGTCCAAATTCCTTTAAAAAAAAAATATTGGAATCTTTTATGCATTAGCATTTGCATATTTCCTAGCTCTCCATAAAACTGATTCACAGTTGTATTCAGTCAGTTATCACTTCATTGCCTCAAACTGGGTCATCATATCTCCAGGCACAATTACAGCCAAAACCTCAGCGAGACAAATCTGCTGTCAGTCGGCGTGCCACTTTTATGTATGAACAGTGAGCTGTCAGCGGGATGGGCGGAGATAAAAAACTGTCGGAAGGTGGAGAGGAAGCGTTGTGGATCATCCGGCAAGCCTAACAGGTCGATAGAAGACAAACGTATGTCTAATAAGCCAATGATGAACCCCGTGTGGTCCCTCTTGTGGGGTCCAGGCCAGCATCTAACAAATGCGTTATTGACATTGCACAGACCCAAGCAGCCAGTCATAGAAATCCACTCTGTATGTGAGTGAGAGATGAGACATATAAGAGCCGGCAGCGCGGGTTAATGCATCGATCGCACCCTCCAGCTAATGACAAACAGGACATAATTGACACATACCAGCATGACAGCTTATACATTAGAGAAATCATTAGGACTATTCAGCAATCGCACAGTATAGAGGTGTTTAGATATCTGTGGGAAATTCTTATTGACTGAAAATACAATTAGAAACACTGAAATGTTTTACAAAATGAAAAATCAATTGTCATAAGAGGCCTCTTTGGTCGCACTTACATCAAGATACTGACTTTTATAGTGTGCTGCTTTCAATACAAAAAAATACACTTGCCGTCTTCATTTTGCATTTATCTTTTTTAACATTTTCTCTGATGATTTATTGTTTGCTTTCTAAACTATGACAAATGGGTGTTTATAGGGTGTGTATTTAGATCCTGATTAGTAAGGTAAAGTACGGTTACACTGAAGTGCTATTGTAGTTTGTAAATGTACACTTAAATAAGTTACAGATAATGAAGACAAAATGGCAAAATTGCTTCCAGATAGATTATGAATTTGTTGGCTTCAAATAGAATAATAAAGTGCACCCTGTATAGTGCTTCCTAGAGGGTTATCATGAACCACCAACAATAAGTCAAGACCGCATTAAAGCCATTTCATCTGCAGTTATTCATCATCATGATTCAGTAATATTAACTACTGCTATGGAGTTGCATGCCGTGCATTATGGGTATGACTTATGGAGCACTGACGGTGAATTACAGGCTCCTGCCACAAAGTCCACTGAGTCAGACTGAAATGTGCATCACTTTCCTTTCCCTGTATGTTTGCTTTGTGAATATATCCTCATATTGCCGCATAGGTCTAATTAAGCAGGAAAAACAGGAAAAGCACAGCTTGTCATTTATCTTTATCCCTTAACTTTCCACCAAAAAATGATTCCCTGTACTTTGGTTCAACTTTGCTGACTTAAATATGTACTGAAGTCCCTTCACAAAATAAATAAATTACTGCAGTGTCTGCATCAACTGGATAATGAGATTAATTTACAGTACTGCTTGGTAAACAGTCTTGGCCTTATGTTTATTTTATTTAAATTTTATCATCTATTAAAAATACAAGTAACACAAACACCAGCACAGTGTCCATTAGGCTGATAGATGCTGAAGTTTATTAGTTGAAGCTTTAGTTACATTACACTAGTTATTATGGCAGTGCTACATTTTGTTACTATGGACCACACACACATATAGCTTTTCGTATGTTTTCCATATTAATATCATCAAAACCAAAGGTAAAAATAATCAAACTCAAACATTTTCCATCTATTCCATCACAGATACTAATTCCACTGCTGATTCACATAACTTGTAAAAACATTATGACAATGTCATTAATGGTGAAACTTAAACATAATTGGGTGCAGATTAACTGTTAAATCTTCTTCCATCATTAAACTGACCAGACTGGGACAGTTTGTCTTTACTCTAAATATCTTTGGCAAATGCGAGATTTCCTCAGATGTTGCTGGAGGACCAAACTGAGCTAAAATTAAGATAAATATTGTTCTTCCCTGACAGTGGGAGGTCAACAACAGAACAAGAGACACACAACTACTCTCACAAATGCAGTTCATCACTTAATCTATGACATTCAACGGTGCACAGTCATTGTTTGTGCGTTGTAGGTCACCAAAGTAAACCGCAAAGTACTCCGTGTTTCAGTTAAGATCATTTTGTGCTTCCAAATCTGCTTCTTTGTTTGTACAAATGCAGGCACATTCATTATTCTTACTCAACCTAACCACTAATACATCAACCACTGTTAATAATTACAGAAATACGTGTGTATGTGCACAGTCATCTGACCAGGCAGTGTGGAGATGTCCACCACGGTTGCCCATATTTGCTGATTATTTTCCATATAAACACACCCATTATCAGTAGATCTGTTTTCCTTTCCGTGTTTGCATACAATGTACGGGCTTATATTTAGGCACAAACTTGCCTCCATGGTGTGTGTGGGTTAGCGGGAGTGAGGTGGAGTGTGTGATAAATGTCCTGTTTGGTGCTGACAGAGCAGGTCCTGGAAAGCTATATGGTCCCAGGGGCGGGAGGCTAATCACAGTGGTTTCTCTGGAGCCCTTCTACCACTGAATGACAAACAACTGTAACTCCCACTCAAGAGAAAAAACACAAACAGCACTCAAAAACTGATTTCACTTCTGTCCCAAATGTTAATGATCAAGTCTATGATCCTTTTAACAAACAGGTGCAAGGAAGAGAACAAAAGTGAAACCGAAAAAAAAAAAAAAAAAAAAAAAAAAAGCTTTTTCTAATTATTCGCTTTAGTCACAACATATGTTACAGTCTAAGAAATCCACGCCAGGCTTTAAAAGCACCTGAATGACTCTGACAAAACACAATGACTTTCCAGCTTTTCATTACCAGGAATTTAATTACTTGAAACCACCAGAGTAATGAACATATATGGAAGCTTCGTTCAGACCATCATGAGGCGTTTGGAGAGTTTTCCATGCTTATCCTCTTGACAATATTTGCATTTGCGATCGGAGCTGATACTGTGTGTAGACACAGTTCTGTTTAACAAAACATTAATTATGTAAGCTCAACAAAAGCAAAGCTGAGTCCCCTGTCCTCTATTTTTCTTTCCTTCATTTTTTTTCATTCCCTATATCCAATCCCTCCATCCTGCAAATCACAAACACAGGCACTGAGACGCACACAAAGTGCAGTGAAGCAGAACCCGTCTGGCTACACACCCTGTCAATCTCACACTGCTATGTGGCCTTGCTGCGGGATGACACTCGCTCTGCCCAGTCTTGCTGCTGGTGTTGATTTGAAGCCTCACATAGGACAGAAAGAGACAGAGGGGAACATGAAGGGAAGGGAAAGATAGAAAGACAGTGGCAAAGGTAAAAGATCTAACGCAAGAGTGAGATTTAAAGACAGAAAAACTGTGGGAGAGGCCGAGCGAGACGGGAGAGAGCAATCTGAAAGATGTGCTTGAGCCCACCAAGCACCTCTTTTTCAGCTCCAGCAGCACTAAACACATGCATGTGAAAAGCACCGGCTCAGGCTGGTGCTAAGAAATCCCAAAAACTCATCTGAAGCATGGCGTTGTTTTGCTGAAAGAAATCAAACATTTTGAATTCCTGTAGCGCTCTGTGCTGTGGGCACTAAAGACATGCAAAGTTCTCACCGCAGCCAAGAACATGTCATAGAACATCTGAAAATAATGCGAGAAAGAGGGCGTCCGTAGAAATAGAGGACCCCCCCCCCCCACCGTGAACACGTAGCCAAAGGGTGTGTAAGGGGGTGGAACGGTGTCAGATGAATGGATCAGGTCGATTGAGATGTGAATGGAGCGCTGCTTTGAAAAGGAAGTATGACAAACACAGCCAGGGCTCGGCTAGTTATAATAGCATTAGCACCTTTTCTAACCCCCGTGTACTCATTTCTCCCCAAGGTAAGAATGACTTTTGCTGAGCTCACTGGATAGAGAATCCTGGAAATCTCTGGCAGATACTAAAGGTGCACCCCATGATATCTTAATAGTAATCCTGTTCCTTCAGGCTAAAACTGAACTCTCTGCTCCACTCGAGTACAAATGACGTGTGCTTCCACATCACGATGAGGACTTCATTCTGTTTATCCACAATTTGGGGAAAAGGGAAATTTGATAGGAAGTATGTGTTTACCAGAGTATTTTATATTTCTATACTCTTTATTCTAATTAATTAAATGAATTAATACGTACTCTTAACCTCATATTATCGTTTATTTGTCCATTTTAACTCCTTATCGGATAAGTGACTATTTTTGGTCATTTCCTGAAATATTAAATATTGGTCCAATCCTGTCCCACAGTGAGATCCAGAAGTATGTTGGTATTTATAAGACTATACAGTGATTCAGAAAGATTTATGGACATTTTTAATCTGTAAATAGTGAAAATTAGTGATTTTTTTTTCCAATCTGTAACCTTATAACAGTTGTTTTATTGCATGTGTTTGCTTTTTAGCAAGTGTTGCAGATGTTTTAAAGCAAGAGGAGGTAGATGATGATGTCCAATAACACAGGTAAGTTGAAATTTTGAATTTTAGGGTATTTCATTGAATGCCTTATAAGAAAAAACTCGATAAACTTTCATGAAACTTTGTGGATTTGATGACCCATCACATACCTCAAGTTTCTAATAACATTATATTGAAAAATATAATTGTACATTTTTGTAAAAACAATACTAAAAGACTGCATCTTATATTTCTTAGATACTAATATTTCACCTGCTTTCATTTATTTGCATCACTGTCGACTGTCATCCTCAGTGCAGTTCATCAAATGAAATGAATATATAACCTCTCACCGACTGTAACATTAAAGAAAAATCACAAACTAAAGGCAATTGTACAGTTGTGTCTGTATTTTGTACATCCAGAAGACTTGTAGTTGTATTGGTTGACTGGTTTTGTACACTTTCCTCCTCCTCTAATTATTAAACGTATTATTTATGGTCCATTAGAATATAATATGTTGTCAGTGCAGAACTGATAAAATATTATATTCATCATTTGCTTAGATGATGATGAAAGTTCAATTATGACATAAGTTAAAGTATATTGTATATTTTGTCTTTGCAGTCTGTCTCCATTTTGCACAGTGTGATTAATGAGTCTATATCCTCCTAGAATAGAATAGAATAGAATAGAATAGAATAGAATAGAATAGAATAGAATAGAATAGAATAGAATAGAATAGAATAGACATAATAACATAACATTAGACAGGTGAATGTCAGGTATATGTTTTATCAGTAACTTAAAAAAAATATATAAAGCAAAATAAAAATCTATTTAAAAAAAAAAAAAAAACAACACCAAAACAATACAAAGGAAATCAAAAAAAAAATCTTACCATTTGGTTTCTTTTCTTAATACATTATATCTTGCCTGGCTATTAAAAATATGCAAATTTATTTAATCACTAATTACGTGCCTGACAAAGTTACTTTTCACACTGATTCCAAAAGATCATTAATCTGTGAGCACTTACTACTATATAATTGTCAGTCCGTTCTTAGAAAAATCTAATACACCAGTGACCTCAGTATAAATAGTGGAGCAACATCCCTACTGAACAAAAAATCTTTATCATCTCAGAGTATATATATCATCCTCTCTCCCAGCTCTAATATCCCATATCTCTACCAGAGATGGAGCAACAGCCCAGTACCTTGACAAGCCAAAAACCCATTTTTTCTGATCTGCTGTAAAGTCCTTCTCTGGTAATACAACCCTATTTGCAAACAAGAGATCACATGACCACTCTTAGCTCAATTCCAGTAGTGGAGCTGTAATTTTTCATGATGTGGATGATTTTATCAAAGGCCATGGAGAGAGGGCAGTGTTTCTCCACAGAGGCTGCCGTTGCCAGCTCTGAAAAGGTGGCATTGAAAAAAGGACCTGCGACAGGAAGCTCTCCACCCTACGTACTGCTAGAAGCCGAAAATCAGTGGCTGCAGAGATAATAACATAGCATGGAGTGTTATGAGCTTTCATGTTGATATAACCACTAATGACCTACCTGAGTGTCTCCCTGTCTGGGTTCGTTGGTGCCTTTTGGCTCTGCAGTAAACCCAAGCCACACACAGCGCCGTGATAATGGATGAGATTGTGAAAGCTGTAATTTGGCTGAAATTATATTCTGCACTTGTAAACATATAGGTCCCTGAGTGTTCATTTACCCTCCAGTATCAAATCTGTTCTGAGCTGAGACTGACGGAAAGAACAATAAGAAAACAGCGCTTTTTTTTTTAAATGCTTTTTCTAAGCCAGAGGTTGCAGTCAGGCTTGGTTTTCTTCATTTCCTGATAACATTTTATCAAAATGGCAGCTCCACACACAATCCCGGTGAATCCTTGAGACTGACAATAACAGGGCAGCTGCTGGCAGGACATGCGAGATGGTACATTTTCTATCCCGTGTTCCCTCCTCTCATCTCCATGTGTCTGCATTTCCACAACTTAACCTGTCCCCACCACCACACACACACACACACACACACACACCTTCTCGTACTTCTTCTTCTTTTTCTTCACCTTGACCAGGATACATGACTGGGAAGCTGACAAGCCCGAGCTGGTGCATGTGTGTGTATGAGACGCTTCTGAAGCATTTGTAGGTCAGAAAAAATATCCTCACTGGGAGTCTGACACAGGGCTTAGGAATACTTTTTAGTCTGAACTGGCGCTAAAGCCTTGCTTATGAATGTTATATTATAGCGGCTCCTGTGTGGAGAATACAAAATGCTCAGCAAGTGGACACAATCTCTGAGGGAAAAAAAAAAATAAAAAAAATCTTCTGTTTCCGCTAGTGACTGCAGACGCAAAGCCATTACAATGTATTACAGGATAAGGGGTGAGACTATTCATGAAATTGGCCTTCATGACAACTCCCTCAAGAGATTTAAAGTGTTTAATCTGAGGCATGCAGCTTCACGCGGAAGGCTGAGACAGTTCTAATCTAACAAGCCAGAGGAAACAAAAAAAAAATCCACTATTTTCTGGTCAATAAAGTCTTAAAGGAAAAAGGGCACGGGAATGATATGATGAACGATTGTTTCACCGAACTGCTTCCCCTGAATGATACAACCAATCTTGCTATTTTCTACTCTTGAGGGCACACGAAGCGGTAACGAAAGTACAAATCCACAGCAATCCCGTCAGCTAATGTTCAGAGCAAAGTCAAGAGGTGTCGTGGATCAATTTAGGTTAAAAGAGGTTAATGTTGTTTGACCTTTTTGCCATAAAAGGGCATGTGTGTGACCGGGCATAAGAGCAAATGTTTGTGTAAAAGATGTGTTAATAGAGAGAGTAGGTAAGTGGAAAATCTGATAGTTATGCTTTGTGGCATTGTTATAGGAACAGGAAAATGTTTTCACCTGATGTAGAATAGTTTTTGCAGATTTATGTGTAGAATGAGGTGACACTAGACATATTTTATCAAATATTTCCAAAGGACACTAAACCTCCATCAATGGATTTCTGCCTGTAGACTTCTGCAAATGTAGAGAAAACACTGTATGAGCTGAAATCACATGGAAATGAATTAGGGATGAAAGTGCTGATTATTTTCACACTTGCATAATTTATAATTTTCTCCACTTATCAAGTATGATTTAGTCTTAAGATGTGAAAAAAGTGAAAATGTTGATTAGTGTTTTTCAAAAGCCCAAGATGATGAATCAAAAAAAAAAAACATAATTTTACAGTTGAAGAGGTGGAAAGGAATCAGAAAATATTAACATTTAAGAAGCTGCAATCCCAGAATGAAGATGTTTTAGACAAACTAAACAATTACCAAGATAGATATCGATTAATGGAATAATTGAAAATGTACTAGTTCTAGTCAGATAGCATCAAATTAACCACAACAACCCTCCCCCCAGCAACGTAAGGAAACCCTTGAGATGTCTCCATTACTGTACATGTAGAACTGAGAATTGTGTGCTACTGTTCACATGTCCTGGCATGTACTGAAACAAGAGCGTGACTTCAATCATCTAGATTTGAGAAGGGGACTTTCTAAAGCGGTGCCTGCTCATTTTACACTCGCAAATTACAGAGCAGCCAAATGTCCCAGGTGCATCAATTGACTCTCCTCCTCTGTCTCTGCCTCCTTCCTTCCCAAACTCACACAAATGCAAAAAAAAAAAAAAAAAAAAGAAAAAAAAAAAAAGGTGGACATTTGCTTCCAGGTTTCCAGGTGTGACATTTGTACTCTGCACTGCTGCTGCCATCGACACTGGGTTAGTATAATCAAGTTAATCTGTACAGCGGGAACTGACTAATGAAGTTACCTTCTCCCATTGCCCTAGGCTGGGAAATTATGTCTCTGTTGGGGGCCTTTTAACCTCCGCATGCACGAATGTTTCAACCCCTCAGCCTCCGGAAACACACACCTTCACACACTCACTTAATGAGAGCCTGGGGATGCAGGCAGACACGCATCATAGAGACAGGTCTGCTTTGAGCTCATGTCTCGCTCTGGCACAGCCCTTCCCAAAAACACTGAATGCACTGTATATCCCTGAGAAGCCCCAAGGCTGATAGGACAAGGACAAAGATGGTGAGGAAACACGGCCTGGTGAGGGAGTGATGGAGTGGTGAAGACAGAAAAACTAAGAGCAGAGGGGGAAAAAAACCTTCATACAGGAAAGAATGTGACAGGTCCTGAGACAACTCTTTTAGAAATCTGGGTTATTTTGTGTTCAGTTTATGAAAAGAATCCAAAATCCAGTTCCTAATTTTTGTTTGTATTTAAAAATAAAAAAAAAAAAAATAAATAAATAAAAAGATCTGCCGCCAAGACATGAGGATCCTAATGCAGATCAGAATAAAACCTATTCCTGTTAAGAGAGTTATTAGGTTTCCTATTTTCTACTCGCTCGTATATTGATTATGCCATTTCCCGATCATTAAATCCAAGAAAGGCACAAAGGAGGGTATGACTAAATCTAAACAGCAGAACAGCTGTGAAAAAGCAGATGCATTCTATGTTTATCTTCTAGACTCAACACTTTCTGCAGCTGTTTCACACACAAAAACTTTCCCAAAAAAACAAAGTCATGATTGATTACTACAAAACAACTGCAGAAAGTCTGGAAATAAACTCACCAAAGTTAGTTAAAATGTTGAAATAACCTACATCTGGAAAGTCTGTGTTGTTTTGAGTCCTGGCAACAATTTAGGTGTTGCGTTATTTCCGTGTTTATCTTGGAAAACTGCGTAAAGTCATTTTTGAAGTATGATATAATAGATTTATTTAGCAATACCTCCTTAAAAGGTGGACCATTTGGTTACAAGATTTTGAAAAATCTCTGACCTTAATTGTCTTAGAGTAAACACTTTGCTTTTGTGCTGTGCATTTTAGGAAGTGCACATCTGATGTGAACTGTTTGGCTTCTGGTCCTGGAGCTGCAGGGCACCTGGACTAAAACCCATTTGTTAACTATTCATAAGTGTTAAAACCTGATTTATGAATGCCTTACCGATATAACTGTGGATAAACAGCCAAGAGGATTTTACAGAACCAAGCACCTTAGACATTATTTTTACTGATCCATAAAACATTAGCAAATTATTCATTAGCTATTACCAAAGCCATTAGTCATAGCATGTAAGTACTTTCCAAAAATGGTTGTGCTCTTGTAGTCTAAAGCAGGTCATTAAGATAGAACAATAACATCGCCGTATTTCTTCTCAATAACAGTCATCTCAACATTATCTTTCTCTTTCACTCTCACTTCTGCTGTTGTTAATTTCCTAACAGAACATATCAGCTGTACGTCCAGACAGACAAATATTGCAACTAAACAATTATCTCTCCCCCAATATCGATGGAAAAAGACAGTCAGACGGACAGACCAGTCTTAAATCCTTCAACAGGCGCTTGTGGCGCCACAGGGACTCACTGGACTGGGATAAATCCTCAGTTCCATAGCCTCAGCACTGAATGAGCCTGTTCCCCCAGAAGCACATGTGCCTAACCAAGCCAACAGACGAGCAGTGAAGCGAGGAACCCTCCTCTGAGAGGTAAAACCTAGTTAATTCATCTGCCATAATGACAGTCTGAGCCCCCATTGCATCTCCACAAACCAACACTGAATCCCAATCAAAACTTGTTTTCTGCTTTCACCAACACATCATGGCCCATAGAATCAGACATTAGCCTCTTATCACAGTTGAAAAAGAGGAATTAGGAAGTCAAGTTGTCTGGGAGGACTTTTCCTCCTTTGCGTTTCCAACTAGCAGTGAATAAAGCCAAGTTACCCAGACAAACACATTCCTGTCTGCCTCTTGTTCTGGCAGCACTACCTCAGACGTGACTTGAGTTAGGCCTTCATGCTGCGCAGTCCCTCTGATGGGATTAGCTCTTAAAGACTGAGGAAAACAATTCTCTGCTCCCTCTCAATAAGGTCAAAACAAAGCATGGCTGCATCAAGTCATGCACCAATAACTCTGCCGACTATCCACCTGAATGAATGTTTGTATTACACAAGAACCAGATACCAAGAATAAATGCACAAGTTCTTTGTAAATACAAAGGACAAATTAGGTGGGCCATTTGATGTAACCTTTGTGTTTGGATAAGCCCTGCTTACATTGTTATTATTCACACTGGCCTGGTTCCATATCCTTTTAAAAGGGCAACAAATGGCTTCAGTTATGGAGGTGGTGCAGGGGCTACAGGCATCGGGTTACCGCACTGTGCAGATCACAATAAAGGGCTGGACTAACAAGAAAGTGGCTATCTTAGCACACTTTGTTTTACATGCCATGCTCCAGCTCTGCATTTCAGCAACCATGTTTCCGAAAGAAGAGGAGGAGGTCAAGGCCCCGAGGGTATCGTGCTTTCAGTGGTGCCCCACAGCTCGTTCACTCACTTAATGAGAACATTAATTACTGTACATTCCACTAAAATATCTCAGAAATTGTAAGAGTGTGTGCGCTCACAAGAGAGAGGAACAATCACACATGTTTCGTTTCAAAGGTGCTTGTGTAAGGCAAATACTTCAGAACACTGCTAAAATGCCCCAGGGAGGTGTACAGCAAAATATTACCATTTTCTAATTAGGTTGAGACAAATTGTAAAAGTTTGAATGTGTGAAGAAGGAAGATAAAGCAGGAAGGTGGCTTGCTGCACACTGTGGGTAAACAAAGCTATCTGCAGTAAAGCCTATTAGTGCAGAGCGAGGGATCTCAGCATCAACGGTGTTCCATTGTCAGCTGTCTTAATGTCACATGATACCACAGCTAAGAAGAGTAATACCCATATTAACTACTATTCTTCTAATGCCTTTTCCCTTGTCCCCTGTGATCAGCCCACTTGCAGCCATAATCCCAGACTAAGCTCATTCTTAATTACCCCGGGCGTCCGAACAGCCAAAGGCCAGGACCAACCTGCTGAGGTCTCTGACACAATAGCCACTATAAATGCTCTCTAAACAGAATGGCTCCAGAGCCTGCTTCTTAATCTTCACAGTGCAAAGTATTTATCATCAGAGGAATATATCCTAAGCACCGTATGCTAATTTTTTTCATTAGCATTTTCATACCATGGAAGAAAAAAAGCAAACAAAAGCCCATAATTCACAACTGTGATTTATGGAAGTTCAAAATGGCCAAAGGAGTTCAGCAAATATTTACATATAATCAGGTGGGAACAATCAACAATCTGCCCTTTCCACATGCAAGAAACACACGCCGCACACTCGCCACTCACGTACATGCACACACCCACACACATAGAGACACAGACAAGGGCCAAGCAATAATTATGGTTTTCTGTTTATGGGATGAATTAAGCTCTTTGTTAATGACACCCATGGGCTCTGTGGACATTCTTGCATATTTCTGGCTTGTGCTAATATGAGACATAGAAGCATTGCTTTCACTGCAGTAGGTCCACGCTATTGAAAAATGGCATGAAAGCCTTCCTGTCCACATTTGTCCTCTCGAGTCATTCTGCAAATTCACTATTCAAAACAATAATACAAAAGTCTGTATTTAAGACAGCATCTTCACATAAACCCAATACCAGCGGGGGAAAATGATGCCATTGTCCATTTCTTTGCTTCTGAACCAAAAATACATGTCATATGTGTATATCAACGTTCCTCGTGTTTTAACCAACCCAGCTGCCAGAGATATGCCAAAAATAAAAGCACTTTCAATAGGATTAGGGTTTACATTTGCAGAAATCTCTTAAGATTGACATGATATAGATATTAAAATAAAGTTGTGCCATCGGTTAATGTTTACGTCTCTTTTTACAATGCACTGAAGAAGGGTTTGTAGTATTGAAAAGATGAAGCTGTTTATACTATAGGCCTTTACAATCTACTGTAGTCTCCTGAAGCACTCTAGATAAAAGTAATTTCTCATTTGCTTGACTGCTTGTGTTAGTTCATGTAAAAGCAGCCATTTGTAGTAATACTGAATATCAAAGATGTGATACACTGATATGCATGGAGCTTAACTGTTGCCAGGTGAATGTTTATTGACGCAAACCATGAAGCCAGAGATAATTCACACATACCGTAGTTTAAATATTACTAATTACACTGTCAGTCATTTTTCACAATTTTCAGACGTTTTCCCCATCAAATGCTATTAATACATACATATATTAAGTACATGTGAAGTTTATTTGTGGGGGAAACAAATGACATATGAACTGTAGATATGAAATGTAGCCTTGTGCAGAAGCAGGGTTCTTATCTATAGTGTGCATCTGCAGTCTAGTGGCTTTTTGCTTCAAAGTATTACATCACAATTACGCAAAACATCCAAATTCGCGGAGATAGGAGACCACAGCTTTTTAAAAACAGAAAGGTCAATTGTCAATTTCTAAAAGAGATGCCTTTTCAAATGTGTGTGTTCAGTGTGGACATGGCCCTCAACTCGACTACTGAAGGAAACATGAAAGGCTCTTCACATCAAGGCTCTGCAACATGTCAGTGCCCACCTCAATCCAACCATAATCCCCTCATCTCTTAGGAGAATCACCTCCTCATTCCCAGCCTCCCTTTGGTTGCCGGGGCCAGTCAAGCCGGCAGCACAGGAACAAACAAAGGTCTTTCAAAGAGTTTGACGAAGCGTCTCTTAGGAACGCGAAGCAGCTAGGCAATAACCAACCGAGGGGGACCCTGAGGAACTAAAGGGTCAGAGTGGCCTAAAGAAAGGTCTGTAAATCCCACCTTCCATGGACCACAGGGAAGCGAATGATCACCTCTCGACCTGTAAACAGACTTTAACACTGCAGCCTTGTCGAGTGTGATGAGAAATCTTGTATTTACTTGGAAAAACACTACAACAGTACAGAGATCTGAAGCCAAAGGGCACATATTTTATTGCTCAGGAGCTATCCCTCTTCATTACATTCCCTGCAGAGCTGACTCACACACTGTCTAAATACAATGGGCAGCAAATAGTGATTCATCTCTTTGCCCTCAGGCAATTATACCACCTTGTCTAAAGAGATGAATAATAGATACTGTTTTCATAGAATCAGCTGTTAATGAGTGACTTGCATCGTGCATACTGCATAGTGTGACAAGAGGAAAATAGTGAAAAAGGGTTGAACCTTGAGCTGCTTGGCCTTAAATGCCTTCCAACCATGCAAAGTATAACAAGCATGAGCCAAGAGGGAAAAGGGGGTGTTGTTATAAAAAAAAAAAAAAAAAAAAAAAAAAAAAAAAACAAAAAAAAAAAAAAAAAAGCACCCGCAGTCCTCTGAGTAACTGCTGAAAATGGGGTATATCAAAGTGAGGACGACTGTGATGGGAGGTCATGTAGGATCGAAAGGAGAGTTTCAAGAGGAAGAAGACAATAAGCTGACTGTGACAGGCTGTGTTTGAGAAATCAATAGGCTCTGCTTTTGTTCTGTCTCACTTCAACACCTGAATCTGAATCAGAAAGCGTCCAAAGTCGGCTGAGTTCCCGAACTCGCTTTAGTTCTATCACTTGACAAAAGCTTTTCAACTCAACCGGCGGTCAGAGTCCATGTGTGCAGGCATATTATAGCACGCTCACCTACTCTGCATATCTACTGTTTCTATTTACATTTAAATAAGATAGTGGTTCAATGGAGCCGCAGTCCAGGCTAAAATAAGGATTGCATGCATTCACAAATAACAACAAAACTTTCTGAAGTTTTTATTCTACAAAAACCAGCAGTCGACTGGGTGATTTTCCCACATGGAGCTGTGATGAAACCGTTTGCAACATTCGCAGTGCTATTGTGAAAACCAGGCAATTTCAGTTAAGGTGAGCGTGATGTTTTTAATACTTGGATTCCACCCTGAACGCCTCATTACAGTGAAAGTCAAATCATTTCCATTATGTCAAAGTTAGAAAGCCTACCTTTACCTTAACTTCTTCATATACATCTACAAGTTTGAAATCAGCTTGTTGATTGTCGTGCTGCCAGCTGACACCTGTACTACCACAGCTGCCATGACCTACCCATAACCCACCAGTAACAGCAGCTGTCACAGCAGAGTGTCACCGCTGTGCCAAGAGACTGCAGGAAAAAAGAGACAAAATGCCTAACATTTGGTAGAAAAGGGAAAAAAAACAGGGGAGGGGGGGGAGGGATAACGCAATGTCGAAGCCACAGTATATAAATGACAAGATACGGCATTCTTTAAAAAGCACAATTTTAGTTAGATTTCACGCTGTGAGGGTCTCAAATACTGTGCTCTTTTAAGTCAGCACACTAGACATTCTCCATGCTCTGTTACACTTTAATGTCTTTCAATTTCCACTGTCCTAATAAAGTTTATGTGAAAGAGTGTCTGTTTAATAAGTGTGAGATATATCAGTGTGATCGGGTTCATGGCTCGGTCTGTGAAATGATATTTTTCGTAGCCCAAAGAGAATACAAACTAGAACCACTATTTCAGGGCATGAGTCACGGCACAAACACAAATAACAACTGGACCCAGTAAACAAGCAGGGTGGAAAAATGTCCTGAAGAGGCTGTTTTGACTTTTTAAGGGCCATCAACGGTTCGGGTTTCACTCGAGGCGTCATATGGAGACGACTCCAGGCAGATCAACAATGGGTCAGATCTCCAAAACCACAATCCTGGCCTAACCCTGAACTCTGACTCCCACGACCCCAGCATTTGTTTCACGCTTCCACAGCAGACATGTAAAGAATCTGGCTGTGAATTTGTTGACACAGGGAAAGGTAAAGAACTGAAACACGGCCAGTGGGCTAAATATAAACTGCTCAGGAGGCTTTCTTTCCTCTGGGTAGGGATAAGGAGCA
>JAPTYR010000009.1:14973279-14985089 GCA_029814505.1 Siphamia roseigaster | reverse complement strand
GTAATTTAGTTACAATTCAAAACAGTAACTAAAGTAAAGTAACAAGTTACTTTTTAAAAGTAACTTACCCAACACTGCTGGCCACCAATCAAACAAATTTGATTACCCATGTGAATGCACTACATGAAACACAGATATGGAGGGTGAACATCCAGATCACCAGAGGTCCATAGGTTCCACTAGTCATGGGCAAATGAGGCTTTTAATGCACAAACATGTAATTTATGCTGCTACTGGGTCACTCAGTTAGAACAATTGTGAGAAATATGAGTAGGTCACAATCATTCTGAGTTATTTTGACCACCACTGCCGAAGAAAACCTATTTCACATGACTCAGGCAAAAAATGTGTTTACATTCGTACAACATTGTAGTTTTATTCACATTGTGAGGAGTGATATATAATCCCATAATGTAATTTTGATCTAATGTATATAAAGTCATGTTTATGGTGAAAAAGGAAATATGGCAATCAAATGAAAAGGGCTGTGTGGTCCTTCTTAGATATTTTAATGCATAAATGTTACATAGTTTGTGTTACACTACATTTGTATGCGTTTGGGTATCACTGGAGCTTAAGTTGTGCAAATCAACTTTACCAGGACACAATCTGGAACCACTAGCTCCATGTCATTATTAAATTCTAACTACGCATTTGCATCTTTGAGTACCTCAAAAAGCACAATATAAAACTGATGTATAATATATTTTTTTTATTATTTTTATCATTTGTGACAGATCAGAAATAATGTGAATGGAATCAAAGTTTGTGTCTTGCATGAAAGCTTTTTAGAATTACTACAGGTATATAAATACACAGATTGTACAGTACTGACACTAAAAACAAGGAGTAAAAAAATTGATGGCTTTATAGGTCCAAATAGTGCTTTCCTCAGGTTGATACAGTGAACAGGGAGCTTGATAAGTTGAAGAGAATGGAACTATTTTGTTGCCATTTCCAAGGACACATCTCCAAGGCAAGAATTAGTTTAATAGGCATACGGCAGGAATGGATTTATTTCTTTCACTATCTATTTAATTTGTTTCCACTTCTAAAATAATGAGAGATTTAATCCATTCCTTCAAGTGACAAGCAGCCAAGACTGTTTTATTAGAGCTTACGATGCAATACCATTCAATTGTAGCTAAATAATGTAAACTGTTGATAAACCCACACATATCTAGCCTTTTTTACAAGCTACTGCAGCAGCAAAAATACAAAGTAGAACACCAGAATGCCAGACAAAACACAACCAATACCAGTATTTTTGAGCTTGTATATGTTACATTTTTTACTCTGATAAATGCTGTGCTTTTCACTCTGAATATTATGGGTAATTAAAATAGAAACTACTGGCAGCTGAGTAAAGAATAGAGCAACTAAGAAAGCACTATCACAAAATGTCTACCAAACATACCATACAGTTGAAGTTTGGTCAATAGGCTCTAATTAATCATCTCTTTTTCCTCATTTACCTTCATTCAGTGTAATGTTTTAGTCTCACTTGTCAGATACAATACAAGACCGAATACTGAATTACAGAAACACTTTGGGGAACCAGACTAGTAAAGACTACATGTCAGTCATTACATGAGTAGATTGATTAAAAAAATACAAAAGTGTTAATAAGAATTGATCAAAACCTCATTTCATACAGCTTTGCAAAATATTTAAAGCTCTATAGACTGCAAAAAGTGGAACATAAATGCCGATAAATAATGTTTTGCATGTGACACTTCTTTTGTGGTGTTAGCATTGTTACATTGTCCAGTGTCTCCAGGCACAGGAAGAATTTTTTTAAACAGCTTTTAACTTGTTCTCTGTCTCTGACCCACTGGATCACTGATTTACAAGTTAAGCAATGGATACTCTACTAACTGAAAAATGTATCCTTAAACACTGCTGTCTTTGTCAGGCTTTTCATACACTATACTATCATACATTTACTGTTCTCGAACTTAAATGTATTCCTGAAGTCTTTACCTTTGATCTTCCTCAGTAGTGTTGGCAGATAACAGCGACATTATGGTTGATTTTCCACTTCCCTGCAGGCCAAGGACTCCGACCACCAGCATATCTGTCTGGTCTCTTAGATACTACAACACAGATTAGAAAAGGAAAACATCCCTTTTAGTATACATAATGTAATATATAGGAACTACTATCAAATCATTCCGTTTTAAGGCTTAAAAGAAATCAGTGATTATTAGCTCACCTCCATGGCACTGTCACACCAATTCATCTGATCATCTACTAACTTGATGCTGTGCTTCATCTTCTCTGGAGGAAGGAGTTTAGATTGACCAACCATGGCTGTAAATCACAAAAAAAAATTCAAAATTTACTCTTCTGTTTTTTTCAACAAATAGGTTTACAACATTAACATGTACAGGTAACTAAGAGTTAATAAAACCAGTGACTCACGGTCCACAGCACTGCTCGATGCAGAAGCACCCATTCCCCGATTTTGAATCTGGTATACAGGCTGAGTGGGTCGTTGCCCTTCCCTCTCCATTTTGGAGGGTCCCGGGCCAGAGGGCTGAGGTGCTGCCTCTGGAGGGGTCCCAGGCTTCCCACCATCATCCCTGGCCTTCATTAGCATAATAGGCTTTTCCAGGACTGGAGTTCCAGTAGCAGTGGTATTCGGTGTTGTCTTGGCCTTGAGAAGAATTGATTAGAAAAAAAGTTAAATTGTATTGGACACTACAATTTTTTTTAATTGGCAAATAATATTTTCTGATGTCAATAAGAGCATGATGTTGCTCAACAGTGGAATTTTAAAGGCTTATGTAATAAACATAGTTTAGCCCAACAAACAGTCAGTTAATAGAATAATAGTATGTTCAACTTCAACACTCTTAAAATGTATAATTTTTTGACTTCATTAGAAACTGAATAACTGTTGAAGTGAGGTTTTAAGTTATCCTCCTAATTACAAAAATAAATACGAGAATCACTGATTATCAAAGTAATCTTCCTCTATGTATCTATTTCATCCTACGTTTGTTTATAGTGTAAGGCAAATACTCAGCGCTCACGTACCCTTTCTCCGGGGGGTTTTGCCAAAATAATAGGGGTCTTTTGAATGAGTGGACCTGGTGGATCCTCACTTCCATCCTGGACAGACAACATACAAGTAAACCAAGACCACAGGGTCAGGACTGAATGCAAAAAAGGAAATCAGGAAAAAAGACAAAACATCCAGTGGCAGGAGAATCCATTTGTGTTTATATACCCTCCGCTCTCTCGGCTGGTATTCTCGATCTCGACTGGGACCGGACAGATTTTGTCCCGGGGGTCCAACATCCCTTTCGCCGCGGCGTCGCCTCCTCCTGCGTCCCTGGCCGTACATCCCAGGTTGACTGTGACCAGACTCTGACATGTCTGAAGACAGCTGAGACTGACGGCAGTCAAACACAAATACTCGGTAGCTCCTGAATTGAGCGCAAGAAGTTAAAGTGAACTATCAACCAGGATACTCTTACTTCCGTGCTCCCGTTACTACAACTATTTTTGACGACAAAAGAGAAAAACGTTTAGTGGTAACAGTTTAATTTTGCAGCTAGCTTTCGTCTCCGGACGTAAATATCGTTTACTCTGTAGGTGGTCATGATTTCCGCAAGTGCATTTGATTTGTAATTCTGGTAAGCGCGATAAGATGCGGCTATATATTGTCAACTCCAAAAATAGACTCCGCCCGCATGAAATCGTATTTTAACTTAATCAAACAAATAGTGTCCGTCTGTTAAATAAAGCCGTAACAAAACATGTTTATAACAACAGTTCCGACACAATTCATTCCACTTGAAGAATATTTTCGCATGCTTTCAACTTAATCATATAACGCCATAAATATTCAACGAATTTATACATTTTATTATTCTCTGGTTTCCCTTGTGTAAAAAAAAGAGTAATCACAACTCACGAAGGAACTAATGAGATTCTTAAAGGCATAGTTCACTTCACATTTGTCAGTATCCTCGTGCGATACATCCATAGTATGCTTTAACCATTCCCAAACCATAAATATATACCTTTATAATAAAATAATATATACCTTTATAATGACCACCCCTAGAAGAATGAAACATGTTTTAAAAATCTTCACTAACTACAATAACCGTACATAAAATAGCAGCAATTTAAAAGTATAGATGTTTAGAGTTTCACCTGTTTATTATAAATATCATATTACAATTACCAAGTGAGGGTGTAAATATCATTATTGGCTAATATGGGGCTAACCTTAGCATGAAAGCAAATGTCATTATATGATTCTGGGAGTTGTAGGCACTGGACTTCCGGTTTTAACAGGATATGGACAGAGACAGTAGTATGTGGACGCCATCAGTAGCATCATCATCGTGTCTTTAAATGTGGGAAACTAAGGGGTCATTATTGTCCTAACGTATTACATTACTTATGTTTTGGACTCATCAGTTAGCTTCACATACCGGTATATATCTTTAATAGCGATAACTCGTTTCTTTGACAAGTACTGTATGTATTTTAAAGTAACATGTAACTGATGTTAACCATTCGTCACTTTCTGTTTAAGAATCAAAATATGTGTGCAGCAGGCAGGAGGAGAAGCATATACGTCTAGTGGACAGAGGTAAGTAAAGCCTCTCTGTGGAAGTTTGTATTTGTTTTGTTAAAACAGTTTAAAATAGAGTTGTCTTACTCTCGCAGATGCACTGCAACAACACATGCAAAATTGACCCTTGTTGTTCTAATAAATTAATAGGTCAGTCCATTAAGTCTTAAAATTTAGGTGGATTAATACTTGCTATGCTATTTTGGTCTGAATTAGTTGACAATCATCACAAAAGAAAAGTAGATTGTTGGACTTGGATAAGATCTGTGTTCCTTCAGTGTTTTATTTTTTATTAAACGCAGAATCCTTCTTCCTATTAATTTCTATTTGTCTGATCAGGTCTCCAGTGATTGCTGTATTTATTGCTAAATTAGTCCAAAAATTAATTTGATGTACTTCATATAAATCTTAAGCTGGCCAAATACATGCCTAAAATGATGTTTAGGGGCTCTGTATCAATATGTATTCTAAATATTAAATCATTATATTTTTCAAGTTAAAGACCTGGTTTTAAGACTAAAAGTTGTATAACCATGTAATTAATTATTATTATTGTTATTGTTGTTATTATTATTATTATTATTATATAATTATTCTTTGTGGCTATACCATCACAAACACTTCCCAATATGCAAATATTTAAGAAATACAGAGTGATTAAAACTATTATAGTAAAAATGTTTATTCGTTATCAATTATGCATGAATAAAATATCAAACATGAAATTGTTTTAGCTGAGAGTGTTAGCAAAATAAACTATAAAGATGAGAATGAAGGTGAAACATTAAAATCAATGTAAGATTCCATTGTCATGTCACTAATATCATTTTATTGCCTAGTACTGTCTTTATTGTCATCCATTTAAGTGACGTCACATTTTGCTTTTAATTGCAGGTCATGCAAAGCTTTTCCGCCAGATATGTCTGAAGATTCAAGCAGTGATGAAGAATTGTGGCTTTCCGCAAAAAGGAGAGTGTGTCACAAAAAGCTAAAGTGTTGGGAATGTGGTAAAAATTTCACCAACATGGATGGCTTGATGTCACACTACCGCAGCCATGATGTCCCGGCTACCTGCCACATCTGCAAGATTACTTTCCGGCGTCTAACATCACTTTCCACACATCTGGATAATGTACACCCCAGGTTCTGTAAAGCATGTGGTGTGGGGTTCAGTAATGTATGGGAGTTGAACAAACATGCAGAGACAGACTGCAGGACCACTGTATATATAGAAGAGCCTGGAAATAACTGTTGTAACGAGGTAATTATACAGCAAACCAAAGGCTCAGGGGTCTGTGATGAAGTGCCAGACCTGGAACCTATAGAAACAAATGACATAATGTCAGAGGAACCAGAGACATCTGACAACAGGATAGAGTACATTGTCAGTGAAGAAGATGAAGATACTGACAGTGATCAAGTTGGTGGAGCAGATTCAGACAGCTCAACAACTACTTCTGAATCTGATGACACAGAAGAAGCACTATCCGCAGCTTCATCTTTAGATAAGATGGAACAGAATGATGGTGCAAACTCAAGCTTCATAGATTTTTTAAATGACTCTTCCAACCAGCCACCCTCCAAAATAAAACAGTCACCGCCCCCAGATCCTGAGAGTTTATACTGTCATTTATGTAACAGAGGACCATTTAGGTCAGTGAAGATGCACATGCGGTTTTGTTCTGGTGTGAAGGTAAAACATTGCCACCTCTGTTTTCAGGAATTTCCAACAGAGGAATCTCTGAAAGAACACCGGCTATGTTTGTACAAGTGTCACATCTGTGAACAAGTTTTTTCTACCTGGACATTATACAAAAGCCACCCGTGTCCTAAGGGGATCAGATCACCTGCTGTGCACTTTTGTTCTGGGTACATGCCAAAAGTATGTAAAATATGCAAATCATTTTTTACTTGTGAGAGAGCGTTACATAACCATGTCGCCAAAGTTCACACAAAACTGGTCAGTACTAAATTCTGCATTTTGACCAATCCATCCCTGTTGACTGATCAAACATTCTCCCCAGGTGTTTCTGGCACAGCAGTCACCACATCCCCCTCTTATTCTGGTCAAAGTTCCATGGGAGTCAACCAGGTCATTAATGGAAAGGTCATTGTTGGCCAACCCTCAGCTTTATCCATGACCACTGCTGTAAGACCTGATGCTGGTGCGGTGCCTGAAGCATCTACATTTGTTAACGGGCTTCCGGCTAAGATCATGATCATTCAAAAAATGCTTCCTAATGACCCTCAGGTTGTCCAGCAGCAGAGTGCCAAAAACCAGGCAGCCGTCACGATGAACAACATAAAAATGCCAATTGTAATGCTGAATTCTCCTTCACACACTCAGGCAACTGGTTCCTCTTCACATGTCGGAACATTTCCCATAATGACGGGTTCTTCTGCTACACCTGACACACAGATGAAGGGTGGTGCCTTAGTTAAGCACAACAATCTGCCTCAAACACATCCTAGTACATCGGATGTCTCAGAGAAACCTGCGTCCTCTCCACCAGCGCCTACTATCATGGCCATGTTTGAGAACAACAGCCATGATGCGGCATTGATGAAGCGTATGAACACGAGCTGGCGTTTCAAGGCCTCTTACCCCTGCAGGCATTGTGGTGCCATGTCCCGGCAGCCTGCCCTTATCATCAGCCACCGCTACCTCCACAGAGGCCGCCGCTCACATCTTTGCCAATGTGGTCGAGCTTTTAAACACCGACTGCACCTGCTGCGGCATTGTATTCAGCATGCTGAAGCCACGAGCTACATCTGTGTCAGCTGTGGGAAAACTTTTACTGGAGCAAAACTGTTAGTCAAGCACATGAGAGGCAAATCTGAAAAAAAGCCACATCCCTCTGGACAGACCTTGAAACACAGACATAAAAATAAGTGCATGATGCCTTTGACATGCGACTGTGGACGACTTTTCTTAAGACCTTCTGCATATATATGGCATCAACTTAAAAACAGGACATAAAGCAATGGAATATGGACATAAGTACTAATGTGAAGAATGTCACAATTTTGTCAAGAAGACATACTGTGCTACCGCTTGAAAATATAAGAAATAATGCATCCAGTCAGTCTTAATGGCTTTTAATAACAAGCATATCTGGACACTGTTAACATGTTTTAGCCATGTGCAAATGATACATAGTAAACAGGATTAGAGAAAGTTCCTCCAAAGTTTAATTGACCACAACTTTGATTGAATTGATAAAGAACGTGTCAATTTTTGACTAAGTTAAAACAGGAACTCCAGTCTTTCCTCAAGAAACAGAGTAAGTCCAGTTATGCCCTTCTTTTTTTTTTTTTTTTCTCACAAAGTGCTCTTTATCATTGAGGTTTGTTAGTTCTATCTGTTGATCTGTGGGCTTCTGGTCTATATTTTATTTCATAGGCAGACTTTTACATTATGGTGTAATCCACTGGTAAATTGTTGGCATTCCAAAATCAAAATTTGCATACTTAAGAGGATTTATCTCAATTTTTATGTTCATTGTTAGTTCTTAATCTGATGGTGTTTGCACAGTTCTTCCACTAGATGGAGTTGTTTGGTCACAAAAAGAGAGTCCTCAAAGCCTCCATCCTCCATGGCTCTTATATTGGGTGAAATTTTGAGATATATTCCCACATGAAATCATTACAATTCATGACTTTATACTTTGAAATAAATGCCCCTCTTTTCTTTGACTTGAATGTGAGAAGATCTGTTATTTCATTCACACAAAGCAGAACAATACGGAATTGTAAGAGAATTAATACTTGACCAGAGGAATAACCTTCTTTAGGCATTTAGGAATTGATATTCAATTCAATAACCATTTAACCTGCACCCCAAAAAAAAGTAAATCTGACAAAAGGGTTTCATGACGTAGATTAGATTAATAACACTGTTAAATATAGCAAGAAAAAAAAAATCAATAATATTAACATGTAAAATATACATCTTATTCCACAGGAATATGGCAGTGATGGAGTCCATCAATGAAACCTTATAATTAGCAGTAAAGAGAGCGATCCCTGGAGCCATTGACAGTGTAGATCAGAAAACACTTCTTTGTGCTTAGTCACAATTATAAGTGGTTTAAAAAAAAAAAAACACACTGGAGATTTCAAAAAACAAAAACTGATTCTTCCATAGTTCTCTGTGTAATTTTACAGCTATGAGTCATGCTGCAGCGCACTCAGCACCGGGGCCAGAAGATGAGATCTTTAGTAGGTATGCCAGTCCTCCAAGTGGTTCAACATGTTAAGAGTCTAGACCAGCCCTCAGTGGAGAGGATTCACCATCTCATTTTCATGGTTACTGAAAAATAAAACACCAGAGACAGAACATCTGCCTCCGCTCCTGAACTTCATATGGTTGTGTCACCTGCAGAGACGAAAAAACACTTAGGGAGCATGTTTCAGTTCGGTTTCAACACCCCACATCCTGTATCTCTTTTGTTCTGCACTTGTAGCTGTGATTGCCGTTTACCTTATTTCTGGGTTACGGTGCCGTAGGAACTGAGACAGCAGCTCAGATGTCTGTTGGAAGCAGCGGTTCAGCTCATCTAGCTTCTGCTCCATGGAGAGGATACGCTCCTCCAGCTCCCGATAGCAGTTATTCCAATTAGCACTGAGGTCACACATAATCATCTGCAACTGCCGATGAAATGTCTTTTATGAGGGAGGTCACACTAAGGTCATGTTACATCCATAAATCTGTGTACTGTTTAATATGTCTTATGATGTGTTCAAGGGCATCATACAACTCTTACAACCTTTTTAGCAACAATATTGAAAAACAGCCAAGAGAAAACAATATAATTAGTTTATAAGTGGACGTTGTGTACTTTCTCTTGAGATTAACGGTTTCACACACCATTCTGTGCATCAGGACGGTTCACTGTTGAATAAAGACATCAGTATTTTCACTGCGCTGAAACATGATTTATTGTAAAATGACTCTTAACACAGTTTACTGTTCATTACAAGATGCTGCACTAGCAGTCTGAGGGGAAAAAAGTGTTTGTTTTCCATAAGAAAATGCACAAATCTCATTAGATAAAGTCTTTATCTTGGGTTTTCCATTTGGAAAATATTTGTAGGTTTAAGTCCTTACACAACTGAATCCTGAGACATTTTATGGAGATTTAACAAGCATTTAGTGTGTCTAAATACCGAGTGATAAACTGTCAAGAACTGGATGATAGTCTTTGGAAGCCATGAGTGCTTCAGTGTGATTTATGTTGTATTCTAGCGTTTCTAGTGCAACAGAAAATACAACTTGATCAACTGAATATTACCTTTGGGAGGTCCACCATCTCACTGGCATAGTCTCTCAGCTTTCTTTGTTTGAGCCGTAATTGCCGAAATCTGTCCAGAAAACATATATATTTCAGTTTTCATTTCATTAATTCCAATCCACATTGCATCCACTGAGATACAAATGTAAAAGTAACACAAAAACAAACTTGTATAATATTAATATGTCTAAACATTGGACTCTAAATGCTCCTGTGTTAAAATATAGACATGGAGTGTCCTATTTTCAGTCCTGGCACAATACCGATCCCTGATTTGTAGAGGAATATGCTGACATCTGAATATTCCACTACTCAACAGGCAGGAGTCATGCTGTGTATGCGGAGCAGCTATAAAACATTGCTAGGAGGTTTTTTTTGTTTTTTTTTTTGACAGAAGGTGGAAAGGGCTAAATTTAGTGTTGCAGTTGGATAAAACCAGAAAAAAAAGTATGGAAACCAGCATAGCAACCACTTCAAAAGCATCAGGAGTGATGCAGCGATGGTCTCATTATGGTCTGCTGTTCAGAATCCCAAGGTGTGGAACTGCCTCCCGCCTTGACTTTCCACAGTGTACATGTGTGTGTATTTATAGTAGTTAAGCAGGAAGTACAATCCCTCCACCCATTCACACATTCACACCCGAGTAATCCATGTACCGAGATAATGAACCCATACATCCACACTTCAGGACTTCCTGTCTTGTGCAATCCACTTGTTCTTAGAAGAGGATGTCTGACAAAAAGAAACAACTCCGATGGAAAAATTAGTAACAACTTACAGCTCAGTCCCTCACTCTACTGCCTTTATGTTCTTTTTCTTGATGGGTGGTTTTTGTGTCCGACAAAAAGATGTGTGGTGTGTTATGTGTTAAAATTTCTAAGCAGCATATATATATATATATAAAAAAAAAAAAGGTTTCATGTTTGCTCAGTTTTCTGTAATAAAAGGGTGGACTCCTTTGTACATATGCCCTGCCCACATAAAAGGGACAAACAAATCTAATTAGTAATCTAAATTAGCTTTTAAAGATGTGACTCTGTGGTTGGGCATGTTGACACTGACTTAATGACCCGTAAAATACACATACACATGGAAGGCACACACAGCCTTCCCATGCTACATCCCTCACCCAGACACAAATACACAGACACCCAGCCTGAAGGTATCATTTGCGATACAGTAACTCACACTCTGATGGCTTCCAGAAGGCATCGCTGGTGTCTTCGGTGCTCACCGCGGTTGCCCTTAGTCAGGTTTGTGCGATGCAGGAGCCAGCATTCTCTAAGCACATTAGCAGCAGCGTGGCGGATCTGGTGAAAAGAAAAAAAAAAACAATGAAAAAAAAAATATATATATAGATTGTGGATGGATAAATAAAGCTTGAGTGACAAAATTAAAAAAAAAAAACAAAACAAAAAGAGATTACTTTTTTTTTTTTTTTTTTTCCCCCTGAACAGAATCTGGTTCTTATCAATCATTTCAGTACAGGAAGTAAAAGCTTGAGTCATCCAGACTTACTGATTAAATCCAGAAAGTCTTTCCTGCTTGAACATTTAGCTCTACGATGCTGATTACAGATAAAGCAGAACTATGAAGCTCTTATTTTCAGGCAAAAACAGGCTGTTTATAGGCGTTGCAGTGTTTCTCTAAAAAAAAATCACCGTTTTGCGCTTTTGTCTTTGATTCTATTCATGTCTGTTTGTCTTCCTGCCGAATCACTGTAACTGTCCTGTGATGATGTCAGTCTGGCCCTGTTGTGAGGGTTATTAATAGAGGCTGTCAGTGTGTCTGCATCCAGATGTCTTCCCTTGTTCCCATCAGTGTAAATCTGGACTGCACCAGAAGGATACACACACACACACACACACACACACACACACACACACACACACACACACACACACACACACACACACACA
>JAPTYR010000009.1:14909587-14921231 GCA_029814505.1 Siphamia roseigaster | reverse complement strand
GGTAAAACAAGAAATCGACATATTTTACGCACTGTCTCATCTATTTAGCTTGAAAAAATAACAAGCCTATTCTGAAAATGTAGTACAGTATTCATGCAAAAATGTAGGGAGTAAAAGTAAAAAGTTGCCAGAAAAATAAATGCAAGTAAAGTACAGATTCCTAAAAAAAAATCTACTTAAGTACAGTAATGAATCACTTATACTTAGTTACTTCCCGCCTCTGACTGTTACATTGTTGTTGGGCTTGAGGGGGGCCTGGAGAGTTTTCGTCCTTCAAAAGGGGGGGCCCCGGGCCAATAGAAATTTTCATTTAGTTCTTGTGTTTGTAACATTCAAATTAGATTACTGTAACTCCCTATATGCAATATATGTCCTAAAAGTTTTCAACTGGTTCAGAATGTTGCGGCAAGACTATTAACAGGACCTAATAGATAGAGCACATCACCCCTGCGCTACATAAGCCCTTCACTGGCTTCCAGTCGAGTTTAGAATTAGATTTAAAAATTCTCCTTCTTACAGGTAAATTAATAGTATGGGCTCCTCTTATCTCAGAAATCCTCTGGTACCGTATCATCCCAACAGAACTCTTCACTCTCAAAATGCAGAACTACTGGTAGTTCCCAGGGTCTGTAAAAGTACAATAGGAGCTAGAGCCTTTTGTTACCAAGCTCCTGTCTTATGGAATTAGCTTCCGGCTAATATTAAAGAGGCCAAGAAAAAAAAATTGCAAAAACATTATTGAGTCATTATATTCCAAAAAATCTACATTTAAGATTAAACTGAAAACATTTCCTCTTTGAAACAGCTTATGGTCAGGCTGGTTAAAAAAAAGACTGAATCCACAGTTCAGTCTAAGCTAGTCGAGGAGCAATAATACTGGGGCAAGTACAGAACACTGGGTCCTATCACTTGTTTTCCTTTTACTATGTACCACTTTTGTCTGTTAATGTGTGGATTGAACCATAACAGATGTACCAGCAGTTTCCACACAGGAGAGCTCTGTAATGAGAAACTAAGAAGAATTATCACCAAGAAACTCTTAAAAAACTCAACTCTTCCGAGACTACCATCTCTCCTGATCCCTCCTGTTGCAACCCACCTCTGCATGGATTGCAAACGCACTCCTGACCCCCCTTCCCAGCCTCAAAGATGCTGTAGTAGCACATTAAGATGGCACCCTTACATGTAGCTTGTGTGTTGTTCTCAGCTTGCAAGTCACTTTGGATAAAAGCATTTGCTAAATGCATAAAAGAGTAAAGTAAAAGTAAGTTAAGTACATGGACAAAACCTGTGTACTCTCTCGTGGAATGCATAATGACTCAATAATTAATACTATTTCTGTTATAAAATATTAACATTAATTTATTAAATGTTTTTGCAATGTAGTCCCTTTCTTTTTTTAAAAATGCAGAACAGAAACATTCCGAACCACACACTCTCAGAGTATGACACATTGCCAAGATTAACTCCACAGGAGTTATTTAATATCTATTATGCACAAAATTGTTACGGCTTTTGTTGTAGAATTTATTAGATATTATTTTATTGTGAAATCTATTAAATCCTATGCACTTAGTCGTGGAGTTCCAGTAAATTCAATCTTGTTCCAAGCATCAACATTATTTTGCGTTTTGTTGAGCCACCAAAACAGAAGAGACCGTTTCATATCCTTGGCATCAAAAACAGGTATGAATCAAAAATAAAAAAATCTGGTCAGTGCAGAAATCACAGTCCTTGGTAATTGAAACAGGAGGAACACACATATTCAGTCACTGTTTAAGTTAATTCTTTAAAAGATGTTGCCTCGTGAGTAGGAAAGAAATTCAAGACGGCAGCATTCAGTTCACTAAGTATGTACTATGAGATGTGTAGGAGATTATATAATAGTTACTGAGGTTTCCTTATAGCAAAAAATAAAAGTAAAAAGGTCAAAGAAGAGCTCATAGCAAATTCCTGTAGACAAATTTATTGGCACAATATAAAAACAGACTGAAAATATCTTTAAAAAGATACCATATAACATACATGCAACATTGTAAAGAGAATATTTTGAGACATGTTTCAAAACAAAACAAAAAAATCATCAATAGTACAGTAATAGTATGAGAAGGTTCAAAACTACAAAAACAGCTACCTATAGTACTGTTTATTAGGAATTTCAAGGGAATAGCCACCAGACAGCAGTAAAATACTAGTTATGATACAACTCAGACTTGTGGTTTTTTTTTTTCATTTTCAATCACACTCAAACTGGGATCTAAACAGCTTTACATCCTGACCTCCATTTTTCTTCTGTATTAATGCCAAAGAAAATGCGTAGTACTTTCACAATATTGACCAGACAAACTTGACATCAATAATAATAATAATAATAATAATCTACAGCCTTTCAAACAGTTGCATTCAGAGAAGTCAATATAATGAACACTGAAAATCTGCTCATTGTCAATAATGGTGAGTAACAGGTCTGGAAGTATAGTTACGCGTTCTTTTCTGAGCCATGAGAAGTCTGGTGCTGAAGGAATGTTTCCAAACATGCGAAAGTCTCTGTGCACTCAGTACACTCATAAAGCACCTCTGATGAATTTTCTTTATCGTTTTGAATATTGTCTGTATACTCATCCTCCATGTCCTCGGTGTTACCTTTTCCAAGACCAAGGTTTTGACTTGTACCAGTCCCATGAGCCTGTCCGACATCTGCCTCTCCATCTGGGTGATTCTGAAGGTGGAGCTCTAGAGAAGTAACGTTTCTGAACTCAGCCGGACACTTTGGGCACTTACTCGGTTCCTTTTTGTGATAGCGCAAGTGCCTCTGGTAGACACACAAAAGACCAAATCTCTTCCCGCATTCTTGGCATTTGTAGTTAATACGACCTGCTTTTCCTGATTGTTTCTCCTTTTGCTGGTCTTCTGGTGAGGACTGTTCATTTTCAGAGGAATTTCCCTCTTTCTCATCAATAACGGTTTCGTTTTTCTTACGATTGACAGAATGTGAGCCTGGGCCGTTTGTTGGAGGCGCATACAAGTGCTTCAGACCAGGTTTCTTGTCCAGTTCAGCTTTATGGTACATAACATAATGCCTTCTCACATCACAGCGCTGAGGGAAATGTCTGCCGCAAAACACACAAGTATGCATGGTACCTTTATGGTACCTCATATGACGGGATAAACTGCTGGAATGATTGAAGACACGATGGCACTGCTTACAAGGATGCAGCTTCCCATTTGGATTACTCCTTCGCTTACGACCTTTATTTGGTACTGTTCGCTTTAAGGGCTTTTCGGATTCCTCTGATTCTACTTTCAGCTGATCAATTTCCTCCTGAGTTTGATGTGTTAGATGGTGCTCCTTTAGAGCAGCTAAATTTTGGAAACGATCCCAACATAAACCACATCTGTATGGTCTGGAATTGGATTCACTATAAGTCTCACTGCTGGTATTTCTGAAGGCTTCACTATTCCCATTCTTAACTTCCACTGATGTGCCATTAGTATGACAATTTTCCAGTCGTCTGTCATCCATATCCTTGGCGTTTAATTCAATTTCTACTTCAGTTTCAAAGGCTAAGTCTGACTCCTTTCCTTTGCAATGGTACAATGAATGAGTTTGATAATCTGACATCCAGAAAAAATTTAACTTGCACTTTTTACAAGGGTAGGTTTTCTCACACTGTCGTTCCGGATTATTCTCCAATTTCCCCACTGACTTGGGATGGCTTTCTTTCTTATGAGCCCTCAAAGCTTCCTCTTTAATGAACCGCTTACCACAGTGGTCGCAGGTATAAAACCGCTCACGTGTGTGGTCTTGGAGGTGTTTTTTAAGGTCCTGTCTACCTTCAAAGATCTTACAGCACAACGTGCACTTGTAACCTCGCTCTGTGTTTCGATACTGTTGATGACGATGCAAACTCTGAAGGCTATTAAATGATCTACTACAGATTTCACAACGGTAATGGCCCTGGCGACATTTATCTGAGTTTAAGTCTAACTGTCTTGGCTTGAACACATCTCTCAAAGGAGAAGGCTGTGGCTTTAGAGGAGGAGACACTGGTTTGACTAGGGGTGGGAAATGTGAAGGTAGAATCCCAGGAGATGCCGGTTTCATACAAGAATGTGACTGTGTAAAGCCATTCACTACTGTCAGGGTACCATTTTCTTGTAGCACATATTCTCGAGGGACTTCAAATCCATTGGATGAGCCATCAAAGCTAAATGACTCCAAAGGTCCATGGATGGGAATGTGGGTTATCAGACTGGAGTACTGACTGAAACCATCACCACACTCAGTGCAGATGAATGTGCTTGATTCTCCACCAAATGATGACGCCGCATTATTTGACAATTTCTGCTTTTCCATTATGTTCTGTCGATGTGCTGAGGGCATCATTTTCCAAACTGCATGTATGAGTAGAACTTTATCCACGCATCCACAAAATTCTCAGTGTTGTAATTAAATCATCCACGACATGACCAGGTTCTACAAAGATGTCCTAATGATCTGCATACAGTCCTTGAGGGATCTGGTGGGGATGAAGAAAAAGACCAATTAAAGCAATTCAAAGTATGGTGTAATTAATCTGAAGTTCAATTATTCATAATTTTAAATATTCCAAGCCAAACCTGTTGATCCTTTCAGACCAACTGTAAACAGATTAAAGGGTTAGTTTACGTAATCTGAGATGGGCATGCAAGTGGTATTTTCAATATTGTATTACATGCAATAGACTGTGGTCAAACCCGTTTTGCAGAACCACAAATAGGTACAGAAAGGATGTTTAACTGTGACTGGGGTCAGGAGCAAAACAGTTTTGCTCAGGACATTTTCATTGGTCTACCGTGCCATCATAGTTCTTCCCAACACTTAACTAAATCTCTGAACTATTTTTCAAAACCTCGTAGTTCAGTTGATCATACAATAGCATTACTTTGCATATAAACCAGACACTTGACCAAAAACAACACAAAAATGCTAAACATTTGGCCACAAATATTTAACATTAAAACTATTCAGACCAACAGTACTTGTTTTGAGACTGAACTACATTCATGCCAGGTCACTGAACAGAAACTGAAAATTATCACATGGTACAAACTGTATTTGATTCCCATTACAGAATCTCTTCACTATCCAGACAGTCTAGTTGTTAAATAATGATGCTACACATATTGTCCTTCACGTCATTACTTTTATTACCGATATTTTTCATAGTACACAAAGTGTGGTTATAAGTTAGAAGGTCCTGCACCATCACTGATGTAACATAACTGTTTCACACATGTGAAAGCTTAACACTTACACAAACCAATGGGTGATGTCACAGAGGTTTTTTTTTTTCACCTTTTGTACAGTTTATGGGTTTGGCTCAAAGTTTGTTGAACCTGTTTTCTGGAACACAGCCCTGCTCCAAGAATATTTAACATCAGAAGTTAACCTACAAAACACTAAAAGACGTTTGCAAGTCAGTGAGTTCTACATGGAGGATTTTACAGTCCAACAGGCACAAACAACTAAACAGACACACAGTGCAAACATTTGAGGAAACCAAGTTGGGACTTTGTGCAAACGGACACTGAATTGTGAAAACTTAAAGTGAAATCATATGGAACATTGAATTTTAAAGACTGATAAAATGGAGTTTCAGAACAACTAAATGCAACTTCAAAATGTCAAATATCATTTCAGGTTTACCACATTTTAGTTTCAAACAAAAACAGCATAGTTTGAGGGAAAAATGCAGTTATGTACAACATTGCAATTTGTGAGGGGGTCAAAACACCGTATTTGACATTTCTATGACTGGACATTTTAAGAGAATTTGAGAGATTCATGTTGTTTATTTTCAGGGGGGGTATTCAAATAAGCCTTTTTTGGCTTCTATTCTCTCCTGCACAATGATGTCAATTGTAAATTATATTGTTTCTTATTTTCTTTGTTTTGTTGATGTGCAAATAAATAAATTACCCACATTTGTACTTTAAAATTCATTTTGGCTGTAGTTGCGTAGTTTGGGATAATACCATGAGGTATTATCCAAAACACTGAGCTATTTTATATTGAAAAAGATGCTGGAATGGAAATCAATTAAAATTAGCTCTCTGACAAGACATGTTTGGCCCCTGGTATTTTAGGCTAAAACTACAGCAAAAAATTCCCTTTGGAATTTCATTTAATTCTATTTTATTAGTTATCAAGGAAATTATGCAGATTATTGCTTTCCTATCATTTTAATCCTAGGCTCACTAACATAGATAGAAAAAGTGAAGCTGGTTACATTTCACAGCTTTTCCACAGTATTTTTGCTTAGTTCAGTGTCACTGAATCTGAAGTACTACCATACACACACGAGACCTTTCAATTGCAGCCTGTTGCAACACATCGTGATAATGTCATTGCATTAATTGTACAAACCAAAATATGATTGCACCATAGACGTGAGATTACAACAAATGCTGCCTTTACATTGCAATATTCAGAAATGTCGGCCACCTGGCAGCTCTCAATAAGAAAAACAACTTTCTATAGTTTAAGTATTAACAAAAACTATAGTGTTGCTGCTGTATTGTATACTGTATTGTTAAGGTATTTGATATGTATCCTAAAAAATCTGAATTAGTGTTGCTCATCATCGTTACTCTTCGACAAAGTTCAGTTCATAAAAACCTGCATAAAAATAAATGCCTTCAGTTGTTTCCAGGAAATACGTATCGCTAGAGGGCGACTTTATCCTTCCGACTCAAAAACTGGAGTTAGCAGTTGACTTAGCCTGGGTTTAAAGATTACATTAATATGAAACCTGCTACACAAAAACCTTATTAGGTATCATAATCGAGTGAAGTGCACCATTAAAGGTTGGTGAATATTAACGAAATTCTGAAAATACAAATGAGCTCAGTGTTGTAGTCAAACGACAGCTAACATTAGCTAACGCTAAAGCCAGAAGAGACGCGCAGTGGTTTGTGCCTCATCAGGTATTTAGCGGCGACCCAGTCCACCCAACACGTCAACAGAGATATGACCTACCATGAAATTAAGTACAACTGGGAAAAACGACAACGTATACGCATCGTAGGATGATATTTCTCCGCTACTGCTGAAAGACGGTGCGGGTGTCTGTCTGCCCAAGGAGGTGACGAAGGTGGATGACGTCATGACGCACGACACGTCCTTTTACGAATTCAACCCACACTTTTTTTTTCCTACGTGTGCGTATTGTTTTATTATTTACGTGTGTGTTGCTATGGTCGTTAGATTGTTTTTTATATTCTTGTATAATTTATGTACAATATTTTATGTATATTTTAAAAATAGATTTTATGATTCTTACTTTCATTATTATAGATAGTGAAGATAAACTACTCATATGCTGCACTAACACTGCAAATTTACCCATTGTGGAACTAAAAAAGGATTGTCTTACCTTATTTATGTTTCCAATCAAGAATTTGCTATATTAAAAAAGGAAAAACAGCAACAACATCCCACTCTGTACCCCATCCCCATTAACATTTGGCTTTTGTTATAGTTTCTTTATTTCAAGTTCTTATCATGTAGATTACCATTTTTACAGGTGATGATAATGTACATGGCTAAATTATGCATTATTAAGATGAGCCTGTCCTTGTTACATAGTTTTCTTTCAATAAAATACAATGTAAAAAGCATACAGTCCAAGCAAATATGTTTTAGCCTTACATTCACATTTCCCTGAAGCAACAACAAAAATATCATTATAGTACTCTGAATATAATTGAAACAGTAAAAATAATAAAATGCTACTAATATTTCTTTCTTTTTCCTTTTTTTTTAAAGAGAGTGAATATTCTTTACTTCATATCACTTAAAGCATTATAGTTGCCATTATAAACAAGTTGCCACATGCACTGAACCTTATGCATACAGGCTAGTAAAATTATGAATATTACCTCACAGAAAACCAAATAAAAAATGTAACAGTAAAAAGCATGTTAAGCACACAGGATACAAATAGTGATGACTGTTGTGAGCCTCCTCATGTCCATGATCACACACTCAAAAAGGGAAGTTAGGTTTAGCTGCATGGGAAAGGAGAAGTTGGGGTTTTGCTGGAGGGGTGAAGTTACAGTTGTATAAATTATCTAATTGATAAAAAAACCACTAACTAATACCCTTTGTCAAATTATGCAATACCTATATTAAGATTATTCCTTGATTGTCCTTTACATACAGTATATAGGCAAATTTTTCTGAAGAATTCCCAGAATTTCTGACATTTTTGTTATTTGAACACGTATTAATGGTCCTGTGTCTAGCATCAATGTATTTCATTAAATTTGGATAGGTGCAATAGGTGCATCCTTAAGTAGACATCTTTTCCAATCAAAGGCAATTCTCTTTCTGCATAACAATAACTAACAGTAACTCGCTGCAAAAAACTAATATCAGCTGCCATTTACTCTATCAATATACACCTACAGAATGCTTTGATAGGAAAATCTTAAGCTACAGTATCATAACCGGACTTTTCCTTTGTGTATGTCTGAGAGCGAGACACCTCTTCCTGGAAAGCATTCTCAAGGATCTTACGGACAGATTTGCAAACTTTATTTTTGAAATCATGGCCTATGAACACATAGAGCAGTGGATTCATGCAGCTGTTGAGAAAGGCCAGACTGGTGGCTATTGGGCCCCCAATAATGAGGACGTCGTCTAAGGATTTTGGGGGGTTATCCGTTGAGAATCTCACCAGATCAATTACAGCCATGGTGTGATAGGGAACCCAGCACAGGAAAAAAGTGATGATGATGGCGATAATGATCTTAAAGGTACGACCTGATTGACTAGCAAATGCGCGGTTCCTGAGACGATATATTATCACAGCATAAGAAGAAACAATGACGGTGAAGGGAACAACGAATCCAAAGGTAATACGAGAAATAGTCATGGCTCTGTGCCGCAGCCAAGCCACAGATGGTGTTACAAATCCATCTGTAAAAGCATAATTATTGTAGCAGTAGATATTGTTCTGGGGATTCACAACCACAGTGTCTCTCAAGAAGAAGTACGGAGTGCTGAGGACCACAGCCAGGACCCAAACCCCCACACTCACACAGGATGCCTTGCGTACACTTCGATGATTCTGAGCCCACACTGGCCACACCACACACACACATCTGTCCACACTGATGACAACGAGGATGTAGACGCTGGCAAACATGTTGAGTACGTTAATGGTGGAATTGAGTTTGCACATGAACTTGCCAAATGGCCAGTGGAAATACATGGCAGTGTATGCCACACTGAGGGGCAGGAAAGCTGTGAAGAGGAAGTCAGCCACGGCCAAGTTGAGGAACCAGAATGTGGTCGCATTTATCTTCATCTTGAACCCGATCACCCAGATCACCACTCCGTTTCCCAGCACCCCAAAAATGAAGGCCAGGCAGAAAACAACCATTGACATGGTGTTGAGACACTGTTGGATCTGGGCATACTCATCCTCATACTCATACTCATACTCATACTCATTAAAAGAACTGTTTTCAGATACGTTTGGTGAAAGTGGTATGTTGGTGTATGAGAAAGGTGTAGCTGTACTCGTCTCAGCCATTGTCTCTATACCTGAAATAGAAAGAAAAAATATCAGGTTTTTCAAGTTTCTAAAGAAGTTTACCAACTGCTGCCTATGATAAACATAAATATCTAATAAAAGATTGCAACATTTCACATGTAGTTCTGCCAAGAGACCACAAAACCACTTCCTGAAACTATTAACTTTGCTGTTTCAGTCAGAAAGCATCTTTATGGTAATTTTTACAATAAGGGCATAAAATAATCAAAATAGATACACGTAGGAATTAAAATGCCAGATGAGAGGGGCTCTGTTTGGTCATCGAGAGTTAAAAATGTTAGTTTGTGACATGCGATAGAGAATGGTTCATCCAATACACATTATGGTAATTTGAAAAAGCCAGAAAGAAAAAACTACAATATTGACTCTGAATGGAAAATACTTCCTAATCACATAGAAAACAAACTAGTGAATTTGATTAATTTTATTTCTGTATGAGAATGTTAAAAATAATCCTTGTGGTTTTATTGTTAAAGACCTAAAGCTGCTTTTGTGAGTTTCTAATGAATTTTCCCCCACATTTGACTTTTTCCTAATTGATTAATGATGACTTATTGTCCTTTACATTTTGCATCTTTAAGTAGAAATCTGGTATTTTCCTTTATTTATATTATTGCTTTTGTAGATGTCCATAAAAGCTCAGAATAAATTCAAAGGGTATTATATTAAAGCAGAGAATACTGGGTAAAAAGTGCCTTTTGACAAAATCAAAAGGTACTTTTTCCTCAGTTTTCTAATTAATTATTTTCTATCTAAATGATTAGAAAGGAGCAGGATAAATAAAATGAATAATATATGCTCTTTTCTTAACACATCTGCTTATGTCACATAAGTTACAATTACAGCTTGACAATGAAAAACAGTTTACACGACAATCAATGAAAATAAACAAATCCATAAATATAACTATTTCATTATCTGTTTATATTAAGCTTCTCTATACTCTCCTTATAATCTTTAAACTGAAAAATATATGTACAGCTCTTCTCTTCTATTGCCAAAGAAATCCGCATTCTAATACCCACAACAGAAACACACATTTGCTTAATGTTACTCCGAACCCTTAGCTGTTTATAATCAAACACCCTTCTATTTTTTTTATCCTGTCAATCGTAGATTTGTCTATAACATCTATGATTTAGTAAACATAACAAATGTCTATAACCACCATCATTTGTCAGACTACATGGTTTAAACTGGTGAATTAGGGTTGCAGAAATGACACGGTTTCCATGGTAACTACAGAGTCTCTGAACATCCAAATGGAAGATATCTGATGACGATGAAAAGCTGACAAACTGCATTTTAGCCAAATTATTAAAATATATTGATAGGATTAGTGGTTCAAAAGTTATTAAATATTTTAGCACAGTACATGGTTATTGTTGCTGACAGCTGTTTCGTTCTTCAAGAGTTGAGTGTCTGATGAGATTCATCTAATGATAATCAATAAATGCTTACAAATGAATATTATCTCAATAATGCCAATAAAGAAAGAAAAAACAAGTGTGTGTAAAGTGCATTTTGTGGGTTTTCTGTGAAATTGCATGCAATACTTAACATTCAGTTGAATATTATTAAATATAATATTGTGTCAGTTATACAACACTTAAAGATAATTGGACAAAATAAAACACAATCAAAATCCTAAAACACAACACAACCCGAACCATCCATAAGCAACAGAAATATAGAGATATTAAAATTATTTCCATTAACTGAGGACTTCCCCAGCAGTCCACCAAAACTCCAAAAGTTATTTTCCAGTTAAATATGATTTGGTTGTAGAATCTTTTATTACCATCATTAATCAGAATGAGAGAGAAATACATGATTAGTCAATAAATATGATCTGTACAAACATTTTCTATGGCTTGATTTTGCAAAAATTCTTCCATGTAATCCAAATATTCCTTGCTGTGTATTATTATTAACTCCGCCAAGGAGGTTATGTTTTTGCCGGAGTTTGTTTGTCTGTTTGTGTGTTCGCAAAATAACTCAAAAACTTATGGACGGATTTTGATGAAATTTTCAGGGAA
>JAPTYR010000009.1:14827241-14841450 GCA_029814505.1 Siphamia roseigaster | reverse complement strand
TGGGACAATTTGTCTTTGTGATTTCTGTATTTTTCCACTGACTATTTTACAGGTTAACACTGTAAAGCCCTTTGAGGTAACCTTGTTGTGATTTAGGGCTTTATAAATAAAATTGAATTGAATTGAATCAGGCAAGCGAGCCGTATTCATACTGACGGAGATGGTGTACTGAGATGTCTCCAACCAATACGCCGTATCGTCGTCGTGGGGACGGGGCCTCAGGTTTCTGTTTAAGTTGGATTCATTCAAAATCTCCATAGCGACAGAGTTCTGTATTTACATATGGAATTCATGAGGGTTTGAATGTCCCACATGAGATAAACAGTCTAGTTTCCAATATATGCTTTTCTCAGCATGCTTGGGTTTGAGGGGAGAGCCTCACAGACTCCCCGCTTTACTTCCCTCCATTCTATTGTCTCTAGTCCCCATTTCCTGCTGCCTCAATGCACCAGTTTTACTGCAGAGCACAGAGATGGAGCGAGCCAAGGAGGGAGGCAGTGAGGGGGAGAGGGGCAGATGAAGAGGGAGTTAAATGCTTATGTACGTAGAGGGATGAAGTGGGAAGCGTGTCGGTAAGAAAACCCAGGAGAAATATATAGAGAGAATAGAATCTAACTGGTGGCGTGGAGCTGGTGAGACAGGAATGAAAGCCAAATAGAAACAGAGGAACAAAAGGGACAGCAAAACCAATATAATATAGAGAGCAGTGAGGAAGAAAAAAAAAAAAAAAGTGAACATTCATGCTTGTGGACTTCAGAGAAATTAGAAAACTAGCCACAAAAGAATGTCAGGGAGAGAGAATGAAATAAGAAACACACGTGAATATGAAAACGATGACAGAGCAGCACAAGAGGTAAGAAAGGACACAAGTGCCAGACAGAGGCAGAGAACAAGGAAGAGGGAGTGAGACTACAAATCAAGTCGACTGCCTCATCACATCCTGTATCCCCCACTCGTTTCCCATCCTCCTCCAACACCCCACAATCACCCCCCTCCCTGGTCCCTCACTCCTGGTGCATCTCCATGGCAACCAGACAGGGTGCCTAATACATGAACTTAATATATTTCCAGTGGCAGGGTGAGCTGAGTACTAATGCATTCATCTGTCTCCACACAGACAAGCCAATCAATATTAGGCAAGAGTCCGCTCCAGGACTGACAAAGTCAAATAGCTAGTCAGACATGGAAAATCCAAAATATGTGCACATTTAATTGTGCCTGCTGGTGTATGTGTGTATTTGTGCATCTGTGGCAACAAGGACACTTGGATAAAAATCTTTTCATGCATGACCACAGCATTTACAAGGACATAAAAATCTGTTCATCCACAGCTTGATGAAATGTCAAGTGGTTAAATATTATAAATAAATAAATAAATAAATAAAATAACAATCCAAAGGGGTTTTTTCACATGGAAGATGGTACACTATTTTGTGCTCAATTTCTAAAAGAAACATGAGTCATTTTTAAAAGGAACGTAAAATCCATTTTACATTCAATAGGTGCTTTATGTTAAAATGAGGCCATTCAAGTAGAGTGTAAAAGAGAATTATGTGAAGAAAAGGTGGCAGATAGCACATTTAATTTAATTCACCTGTAGGGTTTTTTGTTTTGTTTTGTTTTTTTGAAAAGGTGGGGGATATCAGGTAAGTCAAGTCAAAGTTTATTATAGCCTGCAATGTATATCAAACAGCTATAAAGAAAAGATATTAGTAATTAGAAATAAAATTCCATTTAAAGCATTATGATAAAATGGTCAAGGATTCCAAGAAAAGGACACGAATGCAAGAAAGATAAAGAACACAGGAGCAAAGACAGTTTTACCATCAGATTTATTTTATTTTGCTGTATTTTTATTAATATCATGACACAGAACAGCCAATTCACAACAAAGTATATAAAAATGTACAGAGTGTTGCAGCAGCTCCAGCAGATCTTTGAAGGCGACACATATGACGGGGTCACAACCCTCGGCTGTCTTCCAATCGGCCCCCGTTGAGGGTTAAAACACAAAGCCAGCCAATAGGGTTAGCCCCCTGAGAAGTGTTTGGAGCTGTAAGAAGATGCTTGTTTTCTTCTTGTCCAGCCTGACAAGCCTTGATAGTGACATGACGAAGAAACAAACTGAAGCAGCCGTCGTAATAAGAGACAGAAATAGGTACGAAGACACATCACAGCCAGAAGAAAAGTGACAATAAAGCATCTGTGAGTTTGGATGTGTTTGAAGCAGATGTGAAAGTGCGAACATCTATCCACTAACACACAGATATATATATATATATATATATATCTGTGTGTGTGTGTGTGTGTGTATATGTTAGTGGATGGATGGAGTTGAGTTTTCCGCTGTTTTGCGTCGTTGAAACTGAATGCAGCCCTGTTCCCGAGGACCTCACCTGTGACCTGCTTTGACCTCACAGGTTAAGGGTCTCAGGGACAGAGGGGCATACTGTGAAATGAAAAAAAAACACAGGGAGGTACAAGCAATCACAAAAATCGTATCAAAAGACAGAACCGCATCGTCACTGCACTGACACGAAGACATAACCTCATCTGACATTTGGATTCTGCGGCACCGACCGGTCACTTCCTTTTACTGCAGATCAGAAACAGAGCTGGTCAGTTCAGTTAAGACAAAAAAAAAAAAACAACCTGTGAAATTGTTATACATTCTTCTACATTTTCATCTATGGTAATCTTTTACAGAGCTGGTTTCCGAGTCGAACTAATATTTTTCAGAACTGGCACAAATAATCTCAGCAATGCAGCATCTGCGGAGAGACACGATTAATTTAGGTGAAAGCAATCATTGTAAAGCTGTTGGTAAATGTCATGGATGTTTTGAGCATGATTTATTGAGCTACAAATAGTCAATTATAGTGTGTAATAGCCTTTCAGATCTTAGTGAACTACAAAGGTAATATGAAATACACACAAAGAGCAGAATTCTAACCTAAAACTTCAGTTGCTGGCCATAGAAAGAGTCTCCTGATCATTACAGTGAAGTGACTCTTCATTCCATTACAATAGAGTCAGATTAACTTCCAGGGATTTATAGTCCAATATAACCTGTGGAGGAAAGATTTCATTGACTACCTTGAATACTGATTATCATACAGTGTACTATAAAAGCTAGACAGATGACGTTGTGACTTACCAGAGAGGACAAGGAGGGCGAATGGGGGAGAGCAGGACAAGGAAGCGACAAAGGACTAAAGTCTGTCTGTGAATTTTAAAAAAAATCATGAACTTTTGCTTCAATCAAACTGTAACATCATCAAAATGTAGGAATCTGGAGACATTATTACCTTCACATGCTGCATTTTGATGGGGAAAGAAAAAGAAATTAATATTGTATTGTAGATGACAGTCACTGTTTAATTAACTACGGAAAAAAGGCTAAAATGGCAGCGAAATAAGATATTGTCATTGACATTTTTATGACTCATCCATCACATTTATCATGTGAAACACCTGAGTGTGGATGTGAATAAAGGTGCAATGTACCTGCGACACACTCTGCACCTCATAATCTGCATTACTGCATAGAAGTGTTAACTCTATGTTAACTTCATCAGCTACAGGCCTCAACGTTTAGGAATACAAATCAGCTTTTTTAATGACATAGGTGACAGACTTGACGAGCCAAATAGGAAAAGAGATGTTTGTCAGATATGTTATTTGTCTGCGTCTGCTATGTGTGATCTATGTAAAAAAAACAAAACAAAAAAAACCAATCTCAGATCATTATCAGCAAAACAAAGCTTTGGATTATTCATGCTTAACTAAACAACATAACAGCAGAAGAAATGTCACAACATTTACAGCAAGCATAAGTGAATTATGCCCAACAGTGCCTGTCATATACATAATATTTAAGCCTCTTGACAACCTCTAATTTTAATATGTACTTGCCTGATGAAAAAAGGTAGGGATTAACAAATAAGACAACTAAGAATTTTAAAGCAGCTTTACATCAAACATGAAACACAGGCACCAAAAAAAAAAAAAAAAACTGAAAAGCTGTTTCTTGATATTCAAACACAGACAGAATCTTTCATTTTGACATTATAAATAAATAAAGTTAAAACGCATGCAAACACGTACAGCACAACATGACAAGCTTTATCTGTGCAGGTGTCAAACAACAGGATGCAAAGAATAAGTTTCAAGATTTAAAAAAAAAAAAATGCGACCGCCGTCTTTGCATAATCATTAACATATTAATATTATTTGTCAGAATTGGACCATTTCTAATTCACATACACCTTGTGAGTTAAAATATTAAAAATAAAAGATTATCACCTCCCAGTCAGCCTCTTCTTTTCTTTCCCATTCTGTAGGAGTCTGGGTTTCTTCTGTACTGAGCCATCTCTCCCTCTCTCTCTCCCCCCCTTTCTCTCTCTCTCTCTCTCTCTCTCTCTGATGGTCTATGCTGGGGCCAGACAGAGAACCCAGCGGCAGGTAGGTTACAGACAATAGTATTGATTCCATTATTCTGCTTTCTACCTACCTATCTGACTAACACCAACATCTGTACAGCTCCTCACCTTTTAGTCTCTGCAGGATTGCCATCAGAAAACACAGAACTGCAAAGAAGAAGAAGAAAAAAAAAAAACATGAAGAAGAGAGAAAAATCTTGCTTACTTGTGCACTGACATGCTTACACAACCGCCCCGGTGCACATGCTATCCAACACTCACAGACGACACACACACACACATACACACACATACTCATTTACCCTCCGCGTTGCCTTCATGGTCTGATTCTCCTGTCTTTTCTCTGTGCTTGCCTGTGCATTCATTCTACCTCAAAGTCTCTTTCTTCTCCCTCTTTTACACTCTCTAGTCGTCATCCTGCCATCTCCCTCTTTTTCTTCTCACGTTTTTCAAGCCTCTCGTCTCTACTAGCCCAGCAACCCAGCCTACCCATACACACACACATGCACACACACACACACACACACACCAGTCTCTGAGCTATGTGCATGTGTGTGAACGTGTGAGAAATGGATAGAGAGAGTGAATAAGAGTGCAGAGTGTGTCTATGTGTGTGTGTGTGTGTGTGCATGTCTCTGTATTTGTGTGTGAGTGTGTGAGAGAGCGAGAGAGAGCAAGAGAGAGCGATAGGGGGAGGGCAACGGGGAGGGTGGCAGGGAGGCTAGCAGAAAGTGGGGATGGAGGGGGAGGGTCAGAATCTCTAATAGGATGAGAATAGAGAGAAAATATGAAGCCCAGGAGTCTCATGAACCTGAGAGCCTCACATTACTGCCTCCTCCTGTGTGTACAGCAATCATACCATCATCAGATTGATTACAGGATTTATGGCGTTGTTCCCACAGAAGTATAAATCACAGCTGGAGTGACATCAAACACAGTAAATAAACTCATTGTGGACAGTTTTTCCAATTACAACAATGTGTCTTGATTATACAACATTAGCATACCTTAACATTAGAGGTGGGCACTATTTAATTGGCTGTTTGGTACAAGAAAATTAAAGTGAAGACGCCAAAATCATTTGCAGTACGGAAACAATGAAATAATGAGGCAATTTGTTTTGCAAAACATAACCTACTCGCTCACCCTTTTCGGTTGCGTGCACAAACAAAGATATTGCAACATGTTTGCATATCAACTTCCATGTAATTGTTTGTGACCAATGATATTTTTTTTTTGCTCATTTATAATCAAGTTGCTCAGACACTTTAGATGTCTAAAGGCGATTTGGATTCTTACTTTAATATTTGTGCTAGTCTCTGTGAGGACAGTCGTGTTTGTCGGATAACAGAATCACATGGCCCTGAGGGAAATTCAGAAATGAAACTAAATCTAATTTAAACCCACTGATCGGCTGTCTGTTCTGTGAGATGGAGCATAAACATTACACTTGATGTGTAAATATCATTAATGGCCCTAAAGTGTTCTGACCATGTTGTACAAAAGAGAATATCACCAACATGTCACAGATTTTGAGTGAATACAGGCAGAACTAACCTGGGAAATACTCTGCTTTAGGCCCAAAGGATGGATGACTGACCCCTGTTGAATACCTGCCTAATGGACAGCTATTTGATTTACTAAAGAAAACCAGGCTTTTTAGAGCATAACACCCAGGAAAGTAAACACATATTTCAGTAATGACAGAATGTCTTTAGCTTTCCTCTGAAAATAAGCCATAAAGACATCGGTTAAGATAAACTCTTTTCACCTTATTTCAAAAGACTTACAGATGAAACTCTTGTTTAGTGAATATGCAAAACAAAAAAACAAAAAAAAAAGGGATCCAACATATCAGAAATGTAGGTTAGAATAAAAAACATTACTATTTATATTCATAGTATGCTATGAAAATTCATGATGTACCCACATTGCCTTTACTAGTGTCACTTTCGCAGCAGGTATTCTAGACACATACTGAATTTGTTTTTGCTTTGATCCTACTCAGTCCCATTCACAGCTCTACGGGACCCTTAATATCCCCCTCCAGAGTCACAATCTGAACTGTTACGCTGTGCCACCTGAATTTACATAGAAACAACACAGGGAATGTGTTTACACTATCTGCCGTGATATGTGTTCCACATGCGATGCACCGTCCCCTTGCTCTGAATGTGAATTCCTGTGCAGTATGGTACATATACGCATCTCATTAATGTCAGAGAGGTGAATTCTTTAACATTCACTGCATATAGATTTTGATTAAAGGTGAACACAGCTTAAGGCATTGGAGGTTTCGTTCTTTTTCCTCCATCCTCTATCCATAAATTATAGACTACACTGAAGGACGTCTCCCTACACCAGTGTCCATTTTGGCTGTAAAAGTAAGGAAAAAGCAAGTCTCTCTGGGGTGGAGCAGTGTCCAGACCAGAGTGACAAATGCAGAATGTCACAGACAGGTGTGTACGTGTGTGTCTGGGTGTGTTTGCATGTGTGTGTGCCTGCGGCGGCACTCTGCAGTGCCACTGAGACAAAGCACTGGGAGTGTACCACAGGGATGACATCATCAGTCTGGGATGGTGTCTGCCTTGTCTGTCTCAGGATCGGATGCTCTAGTTTGCTGTTATATCCCACGAGACCAGACAGTCATTTTTGACATTTTTCACTTCCACTAGTCTCACCTGTTTTTGTCATTTAAAGTATGAACGCCAAGCACGTAATGGAGATTAATTTGGGGATTTTTGGGTTTGCTCCAACTGGTACTGCATGGAGCAGATGATGCTGTTTTCTGGAGACGCTTTTCCTATTTAACTCATAAGATCACATGCGGTAAATGTGCATTCATGTATAAGAATATAAGCATATGATCAGTTACATGCATAATGAACCATGTACTGGATAGGCCTAATGTTAGAAACAATCTCTAGGGCAAATAGCACCTCCTGTCATGTACACTATCCTTGCCCCACATACCCTCACCACTGTCAGATGCTGAGCTTATGTCCTGGCAGGAGATGCAGGGATGATATAGAACGCTACAACTGACAGTGCCAAATCAGCACAATTCTGATATATGCCCCTTCCCCACCTCCCCCACTCCCCATCTACCAGGAGGGGAGGCGAGCCGGCTGTAACGCACTGCAGATGGCTGCTGTCTCTACTACCAGTCTGACAAACTGACAGGATGGAAGCAGAGGAATGAGCAAGGGAGGATGTGGGACAATAAATGTGTGAAATGATTGTGTGTTGGCATGCATGGCTGTATTGCCAGAAACTACAGAAAATAGAAAGGAGCAGTTGAACATGGACATCATCTATGCTACATGTAGGTAGAAGCATAATGGGAGGCTGAAGTTGTAACTCACACTGTGAAACAGCGACAGTACCTGTTGTCACGCACACATGATTCTTATGAATTACTGCCAAGCGCACACAGGGACGCAATAATTTCCATCACAAAGCCATGTTTTATGCATGTGGCTCATATAATTTGTATGTATGATATGTTGTATGTTGTGTTGTGTTTCAGTATATTTTATTCAACATTATCTCAAAGTAGGATGCCGGATAATAATGGAGGTATACTCTCAGAAAGTTTTTTTTTTTTTTTTTTTGCAGTAGTACAACTGATTGCTGGAAAGCAAACAAAAACCTGTCAAACTGTAGGTGTTCCTGACGAACACGTCCGGGTGATACACAAATATTGAGCACAAAATGACAGCCTCGTGGGAAGCTAGAAATATTATGAGGAGTTTGCCCAAGGGAACAGAATCTGATTAGACCTTGAGAGGATAAAAGGTGACGCAGTTGAAAAGCAGGAGTCATGTCATTAAACACTAGGAGATCCTCTGACAGATGAACAACATACTTACCTCTCTGCTGGGGGTACTTTAGATGTGGTAAGAAGTGACTCCGCAGGGAAAGCTAGAAGGTTGTACAGTTATCTCCGTGCTGTTTATTATGCGAAACCATACAACCAACTACCTCACACTGCAGAGCCCAGACTGCCAAGATGCTCTCCAGAAGAGATCTTCACCAGCGGGGCGTAGGTGCTTGTGCATACCTGTCTACCAGCCGGCCAGCTCCCTCCTGCCTCATATATTTTCTGATAAATCAGTAATGCCTTCCTCACTAAATCATTTAGTGAGTTTTGAAATTGAGACATACACTCTCAAAAGAAATCTACCCCTTTGATTTTTTTTTTTTCCCCTTGCATGCTTTGTTGCACTAAGAAGTGATTTCATGCTGTTTCTTTCTTTTATCACGGATCTAAACGGATGAAATCTTAATTCTCTGACAAAACAAAGTATCTCTATTTTCCCTTGAGCTCAACTGTGGCGCGTGTGCATCTGTGCATGTTGTAACAGTGGATCCATTTGATTTTTTCTGTAATTCAGTAGGTGTGAAAAGAAAGTTGAATGATGGGTTTTTGCCTGGAGAAACACTTGTTACTTGTGTGCAGCATGAAATGGAGGATGAATCTGAAGCCAAGACAGACTGGGAAGAATGGGGTGGAGGGGGGGTATGAGACGCACCCCTGCTGTGAGTGCTGCAATGGCTACGATGCCACATGAATGATCAAAGTATCCAGGAGCTGCAACGGGGCTCCTCAATGGAAAATCTGCAGCTACAGGTGTCACTGTGTTTTAGGAAAGCCTGTGATACAGACACTATTATCCTCCAAAAGTTGTGCTGACGACACAACAATATAACTGAAATTTGACAACACTGAGAAACAGAATTATGAAAATCTCTTTCCACACATTCAAGCTTCTCATGTAGGTTGGAGTACTACAAAGGCTTGGTTTCCTCCGTTCATTCATAGTGTTTTTATCCATTACTTTGGAGTTGATGCCCCCTACTGTTGACTCAACAAACTGCCTGTGCTTTTCTAGGCTGCTCCTTTTCTCTGTGCTCTGCAATGTCATCAGACTCTGCAATGGAGGTGCAATCAAAATAGCTGCAATACTTATCTGCAATAAGTTTTTTTTTTGTTTGTTTGTTTTTTTAATTTCAACCCTTCCACTCCAAATATGACTACCATGTCCATCACATCAGCAACATATGGCTTTTTTTTTTTTTTTGCTTTCATGCATTTAAACACTGCAGCCTGTTATCCACATCAGCCACTTAATATCTTTAGGCTGACAGGTTTTCATCTGAGTTAAATACCATCTGCCACAACACTGTCATCATCTCCAAGTCTGCTGTCAGCTGCGATATCTAAATCTAGGTGACTTCTGCTCCACCATCAAAACAGAATTTCCAACACGTCACAAAGAAAGACAGAAAAATAAGAAGATTTAGCATAGATTTTTTTGTTGTGTAGAAGCGGGAATTGTTCCATGCTATCACAGTTGGCACAGTGTTACATTCTAACAGCTAAAGGCTGAGAGTGTTGGGTTACTCCAAGTACAAACATAACTGGGGGAAAGGTTTTACATTTAAAAATTAAATGTCATTTAAAGAATGCAATACCCTCTCTAAATAAAAGACAGAATGGAGTTTCGTTGACATGAAAAATTTAATTCATGAAACAAATTTAGGCCGTCTTCTGAGTGTGCAGTGCGAACAAAGGAGAGCAGTATGTGAGAGCAACTGCATTCTCTGCATGAAAACGTTGCTTGGCATGTGGGATTTAAGGAATCCATCTTCCAACAAAGAAGCATTACAATACATGAAATGAGTAAAGATCAGTGACCGAGCAGTGCCCCACCTATCCTTTCTGCAGACCTTGAGTTGAACTGTGCGGCTCTTCTGTCTGGATTAACACTCCCCATGAAATATCGACATGGAGACACAGAGAAATAGGAATACACCAGGAAACCAGATCTAAACCACTTTAGCCAATCAGGTAGCATTGGCCTAGTCACAGATAGGCTGGTGTGATGGTAAAAAATGTTGCCAGGTAAATTTGTTTCTGGTTGTCTCCTCCTTCTTTCTTTTTCGGTGTGGGTTTAGAAGTTTAATCCTCTTCTGTCTGCCTCGCCCTCTCTCCGAGGCCAGTCCCTTTCACTCTCCGGTCCCAAAGTGCACCCCTCCCCTCCTCTCCCCTCCCTCCTTCTCCCCTCCCTCATTTCACTCACTCAACCTTTTCTCTGCTGCAGCCCTCATGGGTCCCCATTTCCCGCCTCTTACCCTTTTAACCACCCTCTGTCTTCATACCCCCTCCTGCCTTCCTCGATCCACACATGCTGGCCAGCCTTTCATATCCACAACCGCCCCAACTTTTAGCCCCCATCTGCAATATTTTCACAGTCAAATCACGCAGAAATGCAGTGTAATTGTGCCAGTGTCAGCTATCCTTCTCTCTCTCTCTCTCTCTCACTTGCTCACTTCACCCTAAAGCGGGCCTGTCTGCATGTCCAAGCACTGAAAGACTACTCCACGATGAAAAATGTCTGGGGTGATTCATAAACGAGACAACCTCACTTCAACTTCAACATACCCCTCATACTTAATCGTCATCCACATACAGCCACATAGTTTTCTTAAAAGGCATGTCAGAAATTCACTGGTCAGCAGGCCTGGTTCAAAGTAGGTGATGAAATGAATAATGTTGTAAAACAGCGTTTACAACTGTTCCCTGTAGAGCTGAATATACAGTAGCAGTTCATTTTCAAGCTGCAGTATCCAGTTTCTATAATTCACATCCACTGGTACTTTGCCTTGGAGTAAGACATGCAAAATTAATAAATGAACATCACAGAAATGTTGATTTTTTTTTTTTTATTTGCTACATTTCAAATAATTTGTATGTTGTGTAAGACAGTAAAATATAAATCTGAAATATGCATGCTTTTTTTTTTTTCTCAGGTGAGAGCAACACTCTATCCGACACTAATCTGCTTTGGTTGACGCCAGCCTCATATACCAAGATGGCAAAATGAATGTTGCCATGGGAACCTTTTGCCTGGCAACCCTAACAGCCTGGCAACTAGCCAAACTGTTGCTATGGCACATCTGTCAATTTGCAGTGGGCTGGTGTGCGTCTGGCGTTACGTAGTCAAACTTTCCAATCAGATTTGTGATGGATGAATTGATCTGTAGTAGACATTAAATGTTAAGAAATGGAGCTATGGAGGTGTGTATGTGTGGTTGAAATGCAACAGATCATAATGATGCACCTCAAATACTAAAGCAGCACAGAAGCCTGGGACTTTGAATTTACACATTTACAGCAAAATAGTCTATGCTCTGCTATATAACATAATTTTAGACAAATTAGATCTGAATGCCAGAGTTATGTGAGCAGTAACAATATTTCAGTGTCATTATAGCTCCTTTGAGTTCAATTAAACAGGTTTTGTTGCTAAATCTATGGTCAAACATAATTTACTTGTATAACCCTGTAAGATAATTTATTGGCTCTTAAACGGAATAGAAATAACCTACTTCCAATTAAAAGTCTATCAAAAGATTTTTGTAAGAATTTGTTGCACTTGTGGGAATGAATTAATCAGCAGAGGGATACAAAATGTCAAATAAAGGAAAGGGCTTTACTTTTGAATCTTGAAAGAGGAAACTAGATGTTTAATGACTGGTGAAATGTTCATGTGGGTGTAGATGACAGAAAACAAAATTAAAGATGTTCACACATTATCTGTCACTATATTTTTGTAAACAGAGATGAAGCATATGTGACTAAAATCAACAAAAAGGAAAATATGTTAAAGATTTTTTTTTTTTTACTTCATTAAGTCAACAGAATTTTTCATCTCAACCTGTCTTAAATAATCCTTATTGTGAAGCAGATTTTTACATTTCAGATTATTTTAACTGAAGTATAATGAGGAAGCCATTGATTCATGTAAAAAGTGACTACTGTGTGAACATGTAATTAAATTAGAAATACTTTTACCTTGAGATTGCTCCCTTGTGTTAGTGTACCAGGTGATTGCACCAGGAAGACAAGGCTCACTGAAACACACAGAAACCACACACAGAGGTTACAGGGAGACACGCCGGCCTTGTGAATGGAAAGACTGTTTAACCAAGAGGTCACAGGTTCAATCTCTGCAACAGCTGAAGTGCCACTGGACAAGAGCATGAAAAGCTACCGCCTTACACAGAAGCTACTCTGGAAACCACCACTAGCTGGAACAAACTCATTTATTGTTAAGTTATGCTCTGAAATAACCCATCGAGGATGAATTTTATCTCTGAAGTCAAATTATTCCCAAGGTTAAAAATGAAATTATATTAAATGCATAAACCGAAGAAGAGCAGCTGCAGTCAAAATGCTGTAATTACACAATTACAATAACATGTAATAATTCCAATATACAGAGTCTAACGGAGCAAAACACCATTCACAAAGCAGAGAAAATCATATTATCATTAGAATTGTTGAAAAAAGCTACACTCAATGCCTAAATGGCTAGCTTTGCCTCTTGAGTGCTGCCATTAATAAGTGATTGAATATTTATAAAATTACCCCAAAATGATCTACATCAAGCTTCATGCGCTCACATGTTGTTTTTGTGTGAAAATGACTGAGGATGAAAGTGTGTGACAAAGAACTACAGACACAGTTTGATGCCTGAAAAGGACATTAAAACGTGGCAACAGTCTCAAATAAAATGATTTGGTTTTAAATTTGTGTTTGAAATGTGTTTGGATAAACATGTGAGGGTGTTTGATTCTCAATCTAAAAGCATCGGCGTTAATGCATGCTGCACACATGCTCTGCAGTGTGGACAAAACGATGCACCAGCTTGGAGTGCTAAGCCTCCTGCTCCGGTTTGATAAATATAACTTCAAAAGAAGCAGCCAAACAGCTTTAGCTGGCCGTCTGCACAATGAGCATAATAACTCTCCACCCCCTGGGAGCTCCAGCCTAGTTCATCTAGCCTTGCAGAGCGCTGCTATGTCTATATGTGCACATGTGTCTTTGTTTCACTGTGAGGCTCTCGGAGGCTCCCCACCTTCTGTTCTGTACAAAGCGGATGTATAGAGGAACCTTTTGGACCTCACTTTTACAGAGGAAATGCATTCCCCTTCCCTCTCCTCCCTTCTATTTGCCTCTCACATGTAATGCCTGATTGACCACAGTACCCCTTAAAGAGGTCAAAGGGCAGACAAAACAGTCTGGTGTCATGGCAACCTGTGTGCCACCAACTAGAATGGTAGGGGGGAAAGCAGGGGGGTCAAATGAGCTGTCAGTTAAACCTTTAAGAATGCTGCCTTGTGTGGAGGCTAATCTGCGCGCAACATGCTAACACAAATACACACACATACTGCACCTGCACTTTGAAAAGGACCATGCTATTTGCACCCTTGAATAATCTAGTCATATCCCCCTGTGCAGGGCATTTAAGTCCAGTACCAATCAGAGTATCAGATGGTGTGTTTTCTATTATTGCAAACACGCATCCATGTACATGTAAGTGTGTATTATTTGTGTACTTTGGAGACACTCCTGTATAAAAGCTTCTTTGTGACCGCTCGATGCAGTGGCAGTGTATATGTGATGGGGGAGGGGGGCAGTGGATAAATGGGAAGCAAATGCATTCAGATCAATACTAAGCTCAGAGAGGGTGAGTGGGGTTGAGAAGAGAGAGTGGAAGGTGGTGAGGAGAGAGGGAGGGGCCTCAGAGGGACTGATTAATCATTCCTGTATTGTTATTGACTTTCTGTTAAAGGGAGTGAGTCAGACTGTGAATTATGTGCCTGTGTGTGTGTGTGTGTGTGTGTGTGTGTGTGTGTGTGTGTGTGTGTGTGTGCGTGCGTGAGTGAGTGAGAGCGGGCGTGAGAGAGTGCGTGTT
>JAPTYR010000009.1:14757626-14769106 GCA_029814505.1 Siphamia roseigaster | reverse complement strand
AGAGGAACAAGCCTGGAGTCTACGCCAAGGTCTGCAACTACAACTCCTGGATCCGCTCCACCATGTCCAACAACTAAACCAAATATTCTCCAAATGAACGATGTATCCCAGGAGATACACTAACATTCACCAAAAATCATACCTCAAATCACATTGTACATAATGTTGAGTTGTGTTGTATAATAAAACATCTTCGACCATCATCTACTGTATTTGTTGCATTTGATTGATCAAGGCCAACATTTCAATATAAGACTATGGAGGCTGTCATTTTGCATAACACAGGGTTATCAGAATCCATTTAGTTCAGGAGCCACATACAGACCAGTTTAACCTGAAGTGGGCTGAACTAGTAAAATAATAGTATAAAAACCTCAAATGACAATTCCAGATTTTTCTCAATGTTTTAGGGCAGAAAAAGAAAATTAAATTATGAAAATGTCAATATTTACAAACTATCCCCTCAAAAAAAATTTGAATAGCCTGGATAACATGAAATGTAAGTATGTGACGTTTCAACTTTGTACATCATTTATGCATGTACATTGCACTTTACAGATAATGGTGACTGTAAGAAAATATAAAAACATCCAGGTATAATACTGTTAAGATTTTAGGGTTTAGAATTTGGAGTTGTCGGTAATTATAAGTTATTAGTCTACTATTTTACTAGTCTGACCCTCTTAAGCTCAAATTAGGCTATATGCGGCCCCTGAACTAAAAAGAATTTAGTGCTAAAAAGGATTTGGTACAAATAACTATTACTACATTTGTAATATGCTAATATCATATACTAATACTTTCTTAAACCTATAGACTTACAACTATTTTTGGAATGACTTCTAAATATTTTATCTCTACATTTGATGTTTCCGAGGAAATGTATCACTCTAGAAGTAGAAATCATGTATTTTCTTATATTTAATTTTTTGATTGTTCATAAAAAGTGGAGTGAACTAAAAGGATATTGCAAATTGAGAAATAAAGAGACTTTTTCAACAAAATAAAAACAAGTACCTGCATCCACTGTAATTGGCTGAACTTGACGGGTTTTACTGGTGAATCAGTGTTGCAGAAGATGATGTTTCCACATTCATTGCAGAGCCTCAGAACTTCCAAATGGGTCATATCTGATGCTAGTAAAAAGATGACAAATTGTATTTTACCTGATTTATTGATGTGATTCATTCAAACGTTACTACACATTTTACATTAATGCTTTTGTTCGTCTGCCGGGAAGCCTCAAACAATTTCAGAAGCAATGACTGATGAAAAGGAGGAGTAGCTAGTTTTCCCTTCAGTTGATTAAAATGTACTAAATATAGATTCACTGTATTCATTTATTCATAAATACAATCAAAGGTTGTAATAAACAGTTCAGACAGAATCATCTTTTTATACAAAAGTGTCCTTTATTGTTGTGAAGACAAGCTACATTAATCTATATACATCAGGGTATCTGGGTAAACAGTTTCTGAAATGTCATTTGGTATTTTTAAAAAGTTACAACACAATCAAAACATCAAAATATGACCACGTGTAGCTTTTTCAAATGTACTGAACAACCAATGAATATAATATTTTAAGACTTTGTCATGTTATGACTTGAACAAATATGTAATTCCATTTACCCAGGGCTTCTTGTGGTTAGGCATTATTGAACTCCGTGAACAAAATATTAGGCACATCTCTCTGGCAATGGGTTGTATCCTTGCTTATACAACAGTTTTTTCCCCTTGATTCTAGTCTGCTGACCTGTCCCCGAAATTGTAGAAATGAATGACAAATGCAACAAAATGTTAGTAGCAATTACTTACAGTTCACAGACTTCATGAAAACACTCTCCACTGCCTTTGTACATTAATTGTATACATTCGTCAAATTATTAACTGACAGGGTAGATGGTTGAAGAGGTGGTTTAATACGTTTTCCATATTTTGAGGCTTAGAGATTTCCCTTATATATCCAACTGTGTGACAGATTATTTCTATGTTAGGTGTTCTATAACTACAGGAGCCTGCGTAAAACAAAGTATGAAATGTTGATGAACCATTTCCATTGTGGACATTATACCTGACCTCTGGCATGCTGCAAATAATGATCATACAGGTCTGAAATGGCAGGAAATTCATGCCCACACATGGCACAATTAAAGCCGTCTGAAGTGCCTTCACTGCAAACACCAGCATTTGGCGTCATATGTTTTTTCACAGTTCTCAAAGGTGTAGTCGGTTTTCCATGTGTGTTTTCCTCTACTCCATCACTGGTCTCTACACCCTGGTTACAAACTTTACTCCCAGCACTTGGCATCGTTTTATCCAGGTCCTGAGCCATGTTTTTGACAAATGTAATCATCGGTGCTAGAGGCGACTTATGTGGAACTGGGTCTGGATATTTCGGAGGAGAGAAGGTATCACTACAGGGAGCTGCAACCGTGCTGTTTTCTTCAAGTGCAGGTTGTGTATGGTTTAACATGCTCTTGTATGATTGTGCACTTTGATCATCTATGGATAAATCGAAAGCGGAGTCCTTGTGCGTCTCTTGCGTTGAGGAATGGCATAGCTGGTGGTTAAATAGCAAATCTAAAGTTTTAAACCTGGATTTGCAATGCTCACACTGATAAGGCAGAAAGACTTTTTTGGACCTCACCTGAATCCACTGGAAATCAGGATGTTCACTCATATGCTTTTTGTACGCCTCCACAAAACGAAAACCCTGACCGCACTGAGGGCATGTGAAGCGCCCACGCCGATGTCGATGGATTCGCTGGTGATACCAAAGTTTTCTCCAGCTTTCTAATGTCTTACCACAACAGGTACAGGTGTAACTTTGACTACTCGAGTGCGTGAGCATGTGGGCTCTGAGTCTACCCATGTGTCTGAACAGTCTACCACAGCTCGGACACAAATATTTCCTGGGATCGGACCTGTTGTCTAGTTTGTTCAACTTTGTCACGAGGTGTGAAGAATTGTGAGGTGGCATGACGGTTGTCTGGAATGGTTTCTTTGCGTTCGCTGAGCGTTTCTTGCGTCGGATCTGGGATGGCGGCGTTTGCTTTTTCTCTAATTCACAGTTCCCACCAGGGAGAATAGGGGCTGAATAATGTCCGGATGAACATCTAAGAGCAGGCACTGAATACTGTATAAATGACAGAGTTTCACCCTCTATACCCTCCAAGTTCGAGGACATTTTCTCGTCTTTGGTTTGGTGGCAGTGACCACGATGATCGTTGAATTCTGACAGCACACCAAACAGTTTGTCGCAGAACAAGCAGCGATAAAGCTTGGCACCAGTGTGTGCCCTCATGTGGCTGTTGAACTCCTGCAGGTGGTCAAAAATATTCTTGCAGATGTGACATGTGTAAGTGAGTGATGGCTTCACGCGTAAATTTGAATGCAAATCATCATCACTAAAAGGTTTACAGGAGTGGTTTTTTGCATTACTATAGTGAGTAAACGATTTTCCACAGCGTGTGCAGTTGTAACGCTTCACGGACCAATGTGTCAACTCGTGAACACGGAGGAAATAGGCCTGACCGAAAGCTTTACCACATATATCACATTTATAAGGTTTCTCCCCTGTGTGGACACGCACATGTCGTACGAGGGCAGACTGAAATGGGAATGTTTTTCCACAGTACTGGCATACTTTGCTTTCTTTCTTCTCTTGGAAACTTATTCTCTTTAGTCTCCGATGGTCTTCGTATTCTTCACTTTTGCTCTCTTTTTCAGTTGCTTTTTCCTCAGCAACTTCCTCCTGCTCGTGCATCTTCATATGAGCGGAGTACTCGGAGCAAGAAAATTTGATTTCACAGTACGGACATTTCTGATATATGTTGCTTTTTCTGTGCGTCTTGAGATGAAGGTTCAAGTTTGAGTTTTTGCTGAAACCTTTGCCACATTCATGGCATTTAAAAGGTCTCTCTCCTGTATGAATACGCTGATGGATAACAAACTGAGATAGAAATTTAAACGTACGACCACAGTAGCCACACTTCAACACAGTTTTGTTCCCTTTTTTAGTATAGATGATATTTGGACTGTCCTCATTTAAATCAATACTGGTTTCTTGACTATCCGGCTCCACACAACTCTGTTTTTGGACCACAACACTGCTTCTCCTCCTCCTCCTTCTTCCGCCTCTCCTCCGTCTAAAGGTATTTCTCTTACTGACTGGACCTTCAGACTGAACTGCAGTGTCATTGTCTTCCACAGATTTAGAACCATTTGACGCCACAGGATTGAAATTGTCAACCTCCATCTCTATATTCTCAGTTTTAATTTCAGCAGGGGGATCAATAGGTTTAGATTTTTGTTCACATTCTGAGGATGTCACTATATCAGTGCTTTGGGAATCAGTATTCTGCAGAGAGTTGACATTCTTTTGAACATCAATATTATAATCAGATTCCTTGCTGCAGCTCCGATCCAAAGCTTTTTTGAGGCTATTGCTGTGGCTAGGGCTCGGAGGTTTGGGATTGTCTAAACACTGTGATGGAAAAAATTCAGGCTGGTTTGCTGACTGTGCTTTCCTCTCTGTTGAGGTTCGTTCTCCCATCAACCTCGGCTGCTGCTGCTCTACTTCTGACATCTGGGCAATGTGACCTTCCCCTGTCTCCTCATCAATCTGTGGTCTGCCAGCAATCACTTCTACCTGTTTATCTGTGTCTGTACCTTCCTCACAGTCTTCCGATACTGATGGGGGCTCATGGGTAACATCAAATCTGGACATCTTGGCTGGATTTTGCTCTGTTTTTAACTTAACCTTCCTTTGTAATGTGGAGGTAACACTGCTTTCTGTAGGTGCTGTGGGAGGCATTTTACTTTGTTTTTCATCCATCGTTTCCTCTGGTGTTAAAGGATGATTGTCTCTACTTCTCAGTCTCTGTGTAGGCCCGCTATTATTACCAACATGAGGAGGCGGAGGAGGAGGAAGAGGCGGGGGGGAATCAGGCATTTTCGTCATTTTTCTAGGTACAGTATCTGTTCTTTTCGGCCTCCCTCTCCTTTTTCTTGGCAGCTCAGAGTCACTATCTTGTGCATCTATAAGATCACCAGGCACTTCATTATCATCTGAATTACTGATTGATGGACTTTCTACTGCAATAGGCACATCATCACTGTGGTTTTCCTCAGAAGTTGGCAAAGGCCGAATGACCGTCATATCGATAGGTTCTATATGCTCTTCTCCATCTTCAGTTGATATCTGTTTTATTCTACGGGGCAGCACACTTTTCCGCCGACTCCCCGCCGACTGTTCATCCAGTGTCTTGCTGCACGCACTTGCAAATATTTGCGAGTTTTGGTCCATCCCTACCTGTGATATGTGTTCACTCTCGTTTGATTTGTTTTCAATTTCAGAGTGACTAACACTGTCAGGTCCACATGCAGGCTGGGCCAGGTCTGTTGCTTTCACTTCCTCATCCCACCGACGGTCCAGGTCTTCCTTGTTGCATGTCTTGTCGTCAGACATCTACCGCAGAAAAATAATAGTGAAGAAAATTCAGTGCTGGCATTGCAAAAGTGCCTCAAATACAATGAAAGTACAGTAAAGTCTTATTAAATGAACTTTCTGGCAGTCATATTCACATCTTGACTTCCTGTAGTAGTCTTGTATACAAAATAAACTAAAGAAACTTATAGACTTGGATTTACAAATAAAATTCCAAGTTTGGTTTCAACATTGTCTGAAAGATGCTACTAATGTCATAAAAATATGGTCATCACAGTCCAGTGGAGGCGGCAAAAAAATTAAATGTTTTAAGCAGAAAACTGATCACAATGCAGTTCTCAAAATGTACTTGTATATTGTGGTACCGAGTATAACCTTTGCTATAGCTGTATTTATATTTCTTCATAGCTACCTCTTTGCATTCTGGAGGAACATGACAGGAATTGCGAGGATGAGATGTCACAGAAGAGATCTCAGAGACTGTATTTTGGTCACTGCTTCCTCTGTTGAAGGACATTTTACTACCCATGTCAAGAGTCTGTAAAGAAAACAACATTCTAAGACTAACCATCTCACAATGTCACAAAGCATGTCACACTGGTCTACAGAGCATTTATGGTCCAAATTGGAATGTGATTTACGGAATTACAAACTCAAGGGCAGTTCATTAGAAAAAGCTGCATGTGGATGTGTGTGCATGTGGATATTTTGAAGTCAGGGACACAATGAATTAAGACCACATTAAAGTTTATGAGTTGTAGACAATCTGCAGTGTCGTCAAATCACAATACTGGCCATAAAAATTTCTTTCTTTAAAAAAAAACAAAAAACAAACACACAGTCCTAATCAAAACATAGCGTTTCTTTATATATGAAAGGGACACAAAAATAATCCTACAAGCTCTTGCAGAATATTAAATTAACTAACTTCACAAACCAGGCACAAAGACAATTAAAAACTCGTTTTGACAGGTTTGCCCTTGAGTTTCCTTCACCTTTCAACATCCATTTAATTAATGACCACAGAGAGAAATAGTATTTTGCAGCAACTCCATCATGAATTTAACTAGTATGGCTTATAATCTTGACTTTTCATATAAAAATTAGGGAGTTGTTGCACATTAAGCTTGACATTAACAAACAAAATGTTTATCTCCAGGCATATAATTTAATCCAGTGCACACAGGATTATATTAAACCTCTAAAGCAGCCAAAAATCTGTAATTTCCACAATCACACGCTTCATTGACAATAAGGCTTTTTTCTCTTTGTAGGCCAGATAGCAAGCTAGCTGCATCAACTTAGGCCACAAGTACATTACCGTTCACTACAATGGCAGCCAAGTCATAATTATGATTTTTCCTGATATCCGATAATATGTTCAGATGTAAACTGTTAAGAGCTGTTCTAAACCGTGATGGGTGGTAGTAAACACAAAGTGCTTGCCTGCGTGGAAGACAGTCAGGACTGGTCTGCGTAGCCATGCACTGACCGATGCTCTACTAGCTAGCACAGGCTAACTCCAAACTCACGTCTGCTTTGTCCTCACTACCCTGTTTGGCACTTTTTTACAAGCATGCAATGGGTTAGAAACCGAGCATTTCGTGTGGACCTGTTTTTTCTTCTTTGCATATCAGTTTGCTGCAATGAGCCACCCGACATTCACGCAAAACAAAGCACCTCGTAAAAGTGGCAATAACGCAGAGTGCACAAAGTGGACACTTCAGGCCTGTGGGAAATTTGAGCATCATACTTTGTTACATTCTTTGTGTAGTTACATAGGAATAACGGCAGGAAGTGATCAACACAAAGAAAAAACGAGTTCAGGACAGCAGACCATGCTTAATTTTACAACTATCATTTATATCAATTTGCTAAAAAAACATTAAAGTTTGGCAAACTCCGGCGCTTAATTTTATTGATGACACTGAGCTTAATTTCTGGTTGTAGTAAAAATGAACCAGTGCCAAACCAAAAAATGTGGCCTTCGGTTTTACATCTACGTTTTCACCCTGGTAATGAACTTGTCCAGAGGCAGGTGACGTGCAAAGAAACGGCACCTGAACGCAGCAACCATTACTTTATATATTAAGCAGTGAATGTTTACCTCATCAATAGGCCGACAGCAGCCTGCTCTTTGGCCCCCTCTGCTGGACAATAGGGTTGTGAAAGAAGCTGGGCCATGATAGGTTTCATCATGAACATCAATATGGCGCAGATATGATCACAACAGAGCACTCAGACGGAAACATTGAAGGATTTAGCACTACACAGGAAATGTAAAAGCCCAAAGTGGAATTAAGTATTATATTCTTAATATTTACAAAGTTTTCATACAATACAGTAAACTGTACAAAAAGTATTACATGAAGTGTCATTCATCAAAGCATTTTATATAATCAAATTATCTTACATTTTTAGCAACGTGACTAGGTACAATTTATTACATGCACCATCATGTGAATGCAAAAAAACAATGAATTTAAAAAATATAGTGTAATACGACATATACTGGGTTAAGTTCGACAGAGCTGCGGTTAATTCTCAGACCCACACCACACTGAACATACTAAAATCTTTAATAAAAGTAAAAAAAAATAAAATAAAAACAAAAAAAACACACCTAAACAGTGAAACAGTATCCCACTTCAACATCGAAAAACCTTGAAAAAACATTGCGTGAATTTACTCATTTACATTTCCTTTACCCAATGTATTCATTTTGATAGGCAAAAAAGATATCCAGCTTGGTTAAAATGCATGAATAATTTTACTCTCTATACTACAGCGATATATCTTAAAATAGTGAGAGAAACCAGAACAGTTGTGTCCCTAAGCAATCAACTAAAACAAGTAGATGCTGTTGAATCAAGAACAATTTCATCTTCCTCCATTCAGTCCCCCGATTTGTCAAATCTTGATGGGGACAGACGAGGTTACTTGATAAATCATCTCAGCTGGCTTGTCTGGTCCACTTTCAACAATGTAACAATCATCATCAGGGATCACGGCTGTTGTCTTGTTCCTGTCCATACCAACATTCCCACTTTGGTTCTTCATTATTATGTTTGCAGCCGCTGGGGCCCCAAATCTTTGCTCCCCATTCATCTGAGACGGGCTCACCACTGAAGTGATCTGCTTTGGCCTGGGAGGTGCCAGTCTCCCTGCTTGTGTGTGCTGTGCCATGAACTCTTTGGCTTTGACACACTTGTGTCTCTGAAGGCCTTTTGCACTGTCAAAATGAATATGACAGACTCGACATGGGTAGCTTGATGGGCCGTGCCGCTGTTTGCTCAATATGTCTGATACTCGCATGGAAGACATCAACTGTGAATATGGAGCACCAGGACGCCCTTTACTGTTTTTAGTATATACAACAGAACTTGGACTCTTAGTTTGAGGAGGCAAGGAGGCATGTGCAAATGAACTAGAATTCAGATGCTTGAATGGCTGACCGATGGTGATGTTAAAGGATGTACTGCTTTTACTGGCCACACTACGATTCTGGCTTTGTAATTGTATGGAGGGAGTGAAAGCACGGCTCTGAGCACTCTGATTCTGACTGTTGTTTACATTAATTGGAATTGGTTTTATTGCACTAAGTGGTCTTGCAGTAATCAGTTTGAATTTAGTAGATCCACCAGGTGAGTTACAGGTATGAAAGCGTGGGACTAACTTCCTACTGGAGAGGAGAAGCCCACATCCTATACAGCCAGAAACTTTATCTGAAACATGACAGCTATGGTGTGAGATCAGCGCCATCTTTGTCATAAAACACTGGCCACATTTACCACAAGTATATGGCTTTGTTGTGTTGAACTTGCGCATTGTTCTCATGAGCACCACAGGCTGGAAAAGTGTCCACAGATCCACTGTTGGTGCAACAGCTGTAGAACGAGGATTTGGGGTCGCCCCTACTGGTGCCCCATAGGGGTACACGTCAGGCACTTGTGAAATTGGCAGAGACTGTCGGGGGAGTTGTGGAAGATTAGTTTGAGGTGGAGTCTTTGTTGGCAAAGAAATCACAGACATTTTGTTGCCCTTTGAGCTTTCCCAGACAACTTCACCTGACTGGAGTCGTTTGAGTTGCTCCTCCTCTGCTTTATGCTTTTCAATTCTGCGCTTCTTTATAGTTTGATGATCAAGCACCTGGTGTCCTGGTTCATGAGTAGTACTGTGGAGTAGCATATCTTTATATACAGCAAACTCAGTTCCACATGAACAGATGTAACTTGCAGAAGGACATATGTGTTCTTCCATGCATTTCCTGCTGGAAAATATCTGCTCACAGCTGAAGCAAAACCGCCCAGCGTTCATTAAGTCTGTGCTTAAACCATCATCCATGATGTTTTGCAGATTAGAACGTCCAAGCTCCATGTTTAGGTTCAATGCAGATTCAGTATTGACCTTAGGGTTCTTGACCACCTTATCTGCAGAAAAAAATGAACAAAATTATTAAGAGACTATTAAATCATTCAGTTCAATTGTATGTCGTTATTTCGTCGTTAGTGATGCTAACCGGCTCGGAGGGGGTTGATGGCATTGCCCGCATACAGCTAACTATAGGCTATGTGCTATAGCAAAACCCCCTTTTCTCAGGCTTTAGCTCGATTTAGACGTACGACTTCCTGTCAAGCATCAGAGCAACTACAGCCGTGGCGCCATCATTTTTTCTTACGCGCGACACAATAATTTCAATAACGGATTCAAGGGCTCCGTTTATCACCGTTATTATTATGAGCGTGTGCTTGCTTATAGCACAATCCCACGATGCTAGCTGATATTAGCTTCGTCTATTTTGTGGATGCAAAAGCTATGCTAGCACTAGCTTAATATTATATATATCAAAACATCGCCGCGTCACTATTCTCATAAATCCTTGAAGCAATCCACAATACTCATATATATGTCGTGACACCTGACGTCCAAAATCACATTTACTCACCGGTGTTAAATGCGGACGGCTACGCGAATAGCCACACCATTCACCAAGAGATAAGAGGAAAGAGCCCGCATTTCTTCTACGGAGGGCGCGCTTTCAATGCGTCGTATTCATCTACTGGTGCCACAGCGCCCCCTATTGAGTGGAAAAATTAAAGGGATTATAACCCAACCTGGAAAAGTAACGGTGCAAATATAGAGGTCTATGGCAGCCCATGGACACTTTAACTATACTTCAGCCTTCTACTTTGATAATAAACTATATTTTGACCTGTTTTAACCATGATTAGTGAGCTGCTGCGTTTACTTGTCCCTGTCTTTCATCTGTGCTGTTTTCAATCTGTACCCTGTGATTTTAATGTTTTTGTGTATAACATGAGATGCCCTCTCCATTCTGCAGAATAAATCAACTTACCTACTGTATCAATACTCATGTTATAACTTGAAAAATATAGTCAACAGGAATGTTAGGTGGTTTTCTGTGTTCATGCTGTTCAGTAAAAAACAAAACCACAAAGGCCTCTTGTTATGAAATTAAGATTCTCTCTTAATTCGAAGATGCTCCAAAAAATTGCAATATCATGGCCGTTCATCACTCATCTATACTACATGGACACTTTAACTATAACTCCAGCCTGTTTTAACCATGATCAGTGAGTGGCTGGGAGTACCTGTTCATGTCTCTTATCTGTGCTCGTACCCTGTATGTGTCATGTGATTTTAATGGTTTTTGTGTATAACGAGATGCCCTCTCCAATCTGCAGAATAAATCAATCTAAAGGTATCAATAGTCATCTTGAACCTTTAACTATATCGTCTGCATGAATGTCCGGTGGTTGCATTCATGTTCAGTACAAAAAGAAAAAAAAAAAGGTCTCATTATGAAATGTTCTGTTAATTTGAAGACCCTCCAAAAAATGCAATACTGGTTATAGTTAGAGCAAGTGTGGATGTAATGTTGAGAAAACGTACGAAATATTTTTTTGGTTTTAAATGCACATACTTTCTCCATTAAAATATATAGAAATATGAGAGTGTAATATATATATATATATATATATATATATATATATATATAAAAAATCAAA
>JAPTYR010000009.1:14726135-14745019 GCA_029814505.1 Siphamia roseigaster | reverse complement strand
GAAAATGGGATAAAATCTGTAAAAAAAAAAAAAAAAAAAAATCATGAAAAAAAAGATACAATTCCTCCAGGACATTTCAACATTGTATCCCACCCATGTACTTTCTGCATTTGTCATGTTAGTATACAGTTTTATACAATTTAGGGTTTTTGAACAAAGACAATATTTTCCTATTTTAATGTATACAAAGTTCAACTCCAAAACTAAAAAATATATACAAGTCATCATAAACTGAAGAAGAATGCTCCGTCACACTAACAAACATGAGTTTTTGACAAGGGTCAAAAACAGAAATTGGGTGACAAAAGTGTGATTACAAGTTGAGGTACAGTTGGGTATAAGGCATAGCAGGAAACTATGATACTCCATTAGTTACAATAATCCAGAGGAATAATGAAACATAAAAATGGGATTGTTTTACATAATCACTATGCAGATGACCCAGCATGAGTTTGCTGATGTTCCTCTAGTAGATGAGGAAACGCAAAGGCCTTCTCACATTCTGTACACTCATACACTACTTGACCGACATGACTCTCTTGGTGGAGTTTAAGAAGAGACAACTGACGGAAGGACTTGTAGCACATATCGCACCGATAATCTCCACCTTCTTTTTCAGCATGCAGTCTCATATGAATAGACAGGTCCTGTACAGTGTCAAATTTAGTGTGGCAATGTGTACAATTCAGTTGGTTTTGGACAACCTGGGATGTGGCCTGGGCAGCCCATTTTTGACGATGCCTGCGCATGTGCTCACCTAGGTACTTTTTAAGAGCAAATGTTTTCCCGCATTCCTCACATTTAAAAGGCTTCTCATTTGGATGTTGTTTGTTTTGATGATCCAAGAGGCTACTTTTAGAATAGAACTCCATTGAGCAGTGAGGACAAACATACAATTCCTCTCCAGTAACATCAACCTCTTCCTCATTTCTATAGAATGAACGGTCTTTTGCAGAGTAAGCTTTGCCAAATGAATTTGATTGTTCCATCTTTTTAACTACACGTTGGCGGCAACAGTTATGCTGGCGAAAGGAGTCACCTCCTAAAAACCTCTGATTACACTCTGCACATTCAAATTCAGTGGCTGCTGTAACATGACAGCGTTCGTGGTCTTTAAGTGACCTTTCAGAGGAAAATGTCATTTTGCAAAGTTTGCATTCAAATGTGGTACTAGGATGCATGGGGAAATGATATATTAATTCAGCAACACTTGAAAAACACTGATGACAAACAGGACAGATAAAAATTTCATCTTTAGTGTTATGTGCGGTGTTGGCTGCATTGAGGTTCTTTAGGTGGCTGAGGAAATGCTGAGAGGAAGAAAAATAGTTGTTGCAGTGGTTGCATTGATATTCACTGCGGGACCATGACTGATGGTGGGTATTCCTGTGTTTTTTCAGGTGAGAGGCATGCAAAAAATATTTCTTGCACTCCAAGCATGAGTATGGTCGTTCTTTATCTGCCAAACAGCCATGCTCTGAAAGCTCTTCAGGATCTCTGTAACGGTTATAGCAGACACCACAGCGATATTTAAATTCTTTCAAGACTACTGCTGAGCTTTGAGAAAATGAAGCAGACTTGTCACGGTGCTCAGGTGGGGTATGGTCACCTGACTTGACTTGAGAGTGACTCTTCCGATGCTCTGCTCTACTACTCTTGGAGTAAAAAACGTGATCGCACATGTCACATGGGAAGTTCTCCTCACTGTGGGTAGACATGTGTTCTGCTAATGTTGAGGGTCCTGTGAAACTGAGGTGACACTTAGCACAACGATATGGACGGCTCTTCCCATGTGTATGTTTATGTTTACGCAGTGTGAAAAGAGAAACAAATCCTCTACCACATATTTGACACTGAAATTCTGACTTGTGCATGCGCTGGTGATGCTGCAGCTGGCCTGCCAGGTAAAAACATTTTCCACATTCCTCACACTCATGTGGTTTTTCTCCAAGATGGCATCTCTGATGATCTTCAAGACTTTCTGATGTTGGAAATGTTTTGCCACACACATGGCAAGGAAAGTATGGGGCTGAGTCAGAGTCACAGTCACTATTTTCAGTGACATTATCCTTCTTAACATCATCACCATCATCATCATTTGTACTGTCGGGACAACTTGACTGTTGGGCAGCATTGCTCTTTTCTTGAACAGCATATTGAAGATCTTTCTGCTCTTTTTGATGCCATTTTTTATAATGTCTTGACAGCGATTTCTTGACTGTATAGATCTTCTTACAGAAACGACAAGTAAAAATGTCCTTTGGATGTTCTTCACCATAATGATTACATAAAGATGGTCTTGTCCAAAACCTCTGGTTGCACAGTTTGCAAGCATATGGCCTGTTTGGGTCATGACATGTTCTGTGGTTTTCAAGCTCAGCCTTTGTGTAAAACATGCTTGAGCAGTCAGGACAAGGGATTTTTTTATCAATCCCATGCAACTTCATGTGTTTTTCAAGTTTTATTTGACTGCTGCACACTCTGCCACACTTTGGACATGTATTTCTCCTTTTTGCCTCTTCTTCCCTTCCATGGTCCTCAAGGTGACTAATGAGCAATAAGCCATCTGTAAAACTCATTTCACATTCTGAACATTGATATTGCACAGCTTTTTTCTCTTCCGATGAGCTGCTTTGCACTTTATTTTCTTCTGGGTTTTCTAGCCGTTCTTCTGCAGAGTCATCAGCGGAAGATAAGTCAGCTTGCAGCACTCCAGAGTCAACAGAGTCCTCTAGTGCAAAGTCAATCTTTGCTTTTAGAGGACTTTCTAGTGGCTGGGTAGCTTGTGACGCCGATACTTTTCCTAATCTACATTTCCTGTAATGATTACGGAGTAAACTCTTGTTCCAGAAGCCTCTCTTACAGGTCTTGCAAGTAAAAGGGGGTTTGCTTATGTGGACACGTTGATGACCCACTAGTCCAGCTTTACTTGCAAATGACATGTTGCATTCTGGGCAGTTAAATGATTTGGGAATCTCGCTATCAAGAGTAAGCTTACAGGTTAAATTACCCCCATCACTTAAACGATCTTCATAGTTGGCATCCAAAGGCTCCTCTTTAATATTTGATAAATGATCTTGCAGAGGGACACCAGATAATGGTTCGACTGCTGTTTCCGGCTGATGGGCATTCAAAAAATGCTCCTGAAGTTGTGAAAACAGCAAAAAATGTGATGCACAGTATGCACATGAAAAACCATTTGGTGAACTTTTGGAGGGTGACTGCTGGGTTTGGGAGACAGTTGGCTCACCGGGGCTTGCGTTAAAGGTGCACATTTTTTTGTGATCTTCAAGAATGGCTTTAGGAAACAATCCTCCACATCTGCCACAAAACGCTGTATTTTGCTGCCCTGCCATGGTGCACTTTGGAAGGTGACGCCGTACATAATCATTCCTTATAAATTTCTCACCACAGTAATTACAGGAATATGGCTTTTCTCCTGTGTGCAGGCGAGTATGGACTTTTAATTGCCACGAGTTTTTAAAACTGCGGGGACAAAAGTTGCAGACATATTTGTACTTTTTAAAATAAGGCTGGATCCTCTGTAAAATTTTACTTCCATTCTCATGAACTGCATTTGCCACAGTTTCACTTTGTGGATTGATTTCATTTGTGACCCTTTTGCATTTCCCTACCTTTTTGTGCCTTTTAAGAGACTTTTCATGAGAAAAAGATAAGCCACATCGTACACATGTAAATAACTTCACAGTATGGAACATGGTATTATGTCTGTTTAGTTTAGACTCACTTGGAAAGCTCCTTCCACACTCTTTGCAGTCAAATGTCTGCTGCCTTGCAACAGGGTCACGACCAAACTTACTTTGCCAACCTGTGCCAACATCATCAAAACTGATTTTTGGGATACAAACTTGCAGTCGCTGCCTTTTGCCTTTACAATGGTTCTGATGTACTTTCAGATGATCGTACCTTGAAAAACAGCTGTCACAAGCTTTACAACGATAAGGCTTCACCTCATTATGTGTCAAAATGTGACGTCTCAGGCTTCGTGCTTTGACGAAAGTTTTGGTACAGAATTTGCACTTGTATTCAGTGTCATCTACACTTTGGGACATCTGTGACACCTCTTCAAGCGTAGGCATATTGGGCGATATTGTTACTGCATCCATTTTATCTTTTGATAACTCCTCTTTCTTAACTCCATCGCAAAAAGCCTCATGCTGCAAACATGAAGTCTTACTGGGAAATCTGTGTCCACAGTGCATACATGGGTATGGTTGCAACCCAGTGTGAGAAACAAGATGTCTAAAATATATCGATTTGTACCTGAACTTCTGTGGACAGTATGTGCATTTAAAGTCAGACATCTTTTTTGATTTTAGCTGTAAAGGCTTATTGTGGACGACGAGGCTCGTCTGGGACGTTCTTGCTGTAACTTCTCCAATAGCTGTTGATGAAACAGTGCTGTCTGAGTTCTGTACACAGTTCCTCTGATGTTGACTTAGTTTTTGATTTCCAAAGTACTGTCCACATTTTGTACACAGAAGTAGAGAATTCTTCTTGTGGCCTATGAGATGATTTTTAAGACGAATTTTCTTACAAAACGACCGAGGACAAATGGTACACAAATATGGCCTCTTTTTGTTACTAACCACTAATTGTGGTGCAGTGACAAGATTTGTGGTTTGAGTAGGCAGACATTTTTCACGATGTAGTCTCAGGTACAAGTTACGGTAAAATTGTTTTCCACAGTTGGTGCAGGAATAGGACTTGTCTCCAGTATGTTTTAACATATGGCGCAGCAAATAGCGACGACTATTGAAGGTTTGTTTGCAAAACGGACACTGGCATCGAGAGGACCCAGATATGTGTGTAAGACAATGTTTTCTTAGTATATGGGGATCGTCAAAAATCTCTTTGCACAATGAACACCGTAACTGCTTTGATTCATCATGCTCTTCTTCAGAATCCAAGGTGTTTTGGGGACTTACAGGAGCGCTTTCCTCAGGCTGAGGTTGGCCTTTATTTCTGTGGGTGGCCAAATGTCTAAGGAGATACACAGGATACTGGAACAGCTGTGGACAGTCCGGGCATTGAAGCATTCCTCTTTTGGCATGAGACAGTCTGTGCTGAAGTAGTTCTCCAATAGTTGGAAGAATCTTTTTGCAAACAGTGCACTGAAACCTCCTTTGGTGGGTAATTTTATGAGTAATAAGATAGGAATTCCTTTTAAATCCCTTCCCACATTCCAGACAGCGGTATGGCTTTTCCCCTCGGTGACTGTACTCATGTTTCTTTAGTGACTTTAATGTGTGAAAACCTTTTCCGCAGAAGTGACAACTAAGTAATGTAGTTTCTTCTTCAGCCATGTTATCCTTACTTTCTTCTTCAGCCATGTTATCCTTACTTTCTTCTTCAACCATGTTATCCTTACTTTCTTCTTCAACCATGTTATCCTTTCTTTCTTCAGCCTTGGCCTCTGTAGTTTTGTTCACATTTGTTAGTGGGGGCATGGTGGAAAGAACAGAATTCCTGTACTTGACCATTTTGCCAGTGAGTTCAAACATTCTATGTTTCTTCATATGTCTATATTTACCAGACGGATGACGGAAGACTGCTGGACAGAGATTGCATTTGTACCGTAATGCAGAGTGAAGGGCTTGTAATTTTACAGGGGCTTGTTTTTTTGAATCATTTACAGGGGCTTGTTTATTTGAATCATTTACAGGGGCTTGTTTATTTGAATCATTTACAGGGGCTTGTTTATTTGAGTCATTTACAGGAGCTTGTTTATTTGAATCATTTACATTTAACGTCGTTTTCTGTTCATTAGACGATTCTTTTTTAGGCCTTTTTATCACTGGATTTGCCTGTTCACCCTTTTGAGTTGATTCTGTCCTCCCCTTTGCAAGCTGACCGATATATTGTTTGAGGCAAATATTTTTAATATGCCTGTATCTGTTGGATGGTATAGTGAAAGTAGAACGGCACAAAGGACACTGATATTTGCCACCAACTTTGTTCTTGCCCCCATATGTTGCCTCTCTGACACAGTCACGCAAATGTCGACTCCTGTTGTAGGAGTACTTGAAAAGCCGAGGGCAGAGGGGACATTTATATTTCTCCTTTGCTTCATGTTCTGCTTTTAGAGGTTCCTCTTCAGTTGCATTTGAATGCTTTTGGGAAAGGGCCAAAATCTTGTGCTTGTGTGAATGCTTTTTAGCTTGCTTGGCAGTCAGGAAACAGCTTTCACAAATGCTACATATATGAGTTTTGGAGATATCATAAAGTTTCACAGAACATTCATCCAAAGTCATTGGAGCAGGGTCCGTCTCTGGTCCTTCAATGTCACTGATAACAGGATCAGGCTTTTCATCTTTTTGTGTTTGGCCCTTACATCGGCCAGGTATGCGTTTGTGTCTCGTCAGGCAACCATTTTGTGAAAAATATTCTCCACATCCACCACACCTATATGGTGTTTTTCCAGTGTGAGTGCGCATATGCTTCACATAATGCAGTAGTTTTGAAAACCTGAGTTTACACTTGACGCAGCGGTGACGGCCAAGGCGTCTTGCTTTCATCTGTACTCTACTACCTGAAGAAGGCTGAAGATCTTCGTTGGTTGCGTCACACAAATGTTTTTCTGCTCCCTTATTATTCAGAAAGTACACATTACAACTCTGGCAAAATTGATAGCAGTGCAATGAATGGTGAGAATGGTGATGCTCAATCAGATAATCTACATTTTGTGTTGTGTGTTGGCAATCGGCACAATAAAATTTACTCGCTTCATTTGCTGCAGGCTGGGTTGTTTTCAATATAACAACTGGATGTAATTGCTTTATAAGTTCCGTAGAGGACTTAAGGTGGGCTCCAAGTCTTTCAGAATGTTTAATGCCATCGCAGTTAAATGTGGTCGGATCAAGTACTGTTTCATTCATATCAGATGAAGAGTCGTCCTCTGATAGAGGTTTACTATACAGAATATCCAACCCAGACTCTTCATTTGAAGCTGTGTCAAACTCTTCAAATGACTCCTCTGCATTGTCATCGACATCTTTACTACAATTTTCTAGTTTGGTGATCATGGAACTTTGATGAAATGACAGATGATCTGGAGAGGAGGTTGTCCATTTTGGAATTTGATGCATTGATTGATCTGGAGAAGGGGTTGCCCGTTCTGGACTTTGATGTACTGACCGATCTGGAGAAGAGGTTGTCTGTTCTGGACTTTGATGTATTGGTTTATCTGGAGAAGAGTTCTGTTCTGGATTTTGATGTATTGACTGATCTGGAGAAGGCGTTGTCAGTTCTGGACTTTGATGTATTGACTGATTTGGAGAAGGGGTTGTCCGTTCTGGACTTTGATGTATTGACTGATTTGGAGAAGGGGTTGTCCGTTCTGGACTTTGATGTACTGACTGATCTGGAGAAGAGGTTGTCTGTTCTGGATTTTGATGTATTGATTGATCTGGAGAAGAGGTTGTCTGTTCTGGACTTGGATGTATTGACTGATCTGAAGGAGGCAAATTTTCAGCTTCTTTTTGAAGACAGGGGTATTTCTCTGAATCCACACTATCTGGCTGTATGCAGGACACTAAATTATGTAGACTATGCTGCTCATTAGATTTATTTGAATCAACAGAAAGACTGTCACCAGCCCCAGCAGGACTGCTCAAATCTAGATCCGTGGAGGGAGTAGCATTTGTTACTTTCTTATTCTCTGCTAAAGTTGCTGATTCCTTTTCAGGACAGGAAGGTACTTCTATGAATGGGCACTCTGGCTTCAAGCACGTCTTTGAAATTTTACCAGTACTCTCCTTGTGTTTAGTTTCAGTGAAAAAACTGCCATCAGTCCCAGCTAAACCACTATCTGAAAAACAAACTGAAGTGGTACTAATTTTTTCTCCTGGGAAAGACCCTTCTTTTTCTAGACAAGGGTCTAACCCTTTGGTTGAGCTCTCACTGTGATGATTACTCTTGCCTTTAATGATAGAGTCACTTGGACTGGTAGGGCTACCACAGTCTAGATCTGAAGAAGATGCAGTATTAGTCTTCTCTGACATTTTTGGGCACATGTTTTCTTGATGGGGATTTCCATCAGTTGCCTGAATAGATAGAGAGTCTTCAAGAGTAAATTCCTCATTCTTGTCACGAGTATCACCAATGTAATCATCACTGATTACAGGGCTAATGCATACATTATTTGCAGGAATAGTTTCGAAAGGCTGATGCTCAGCCAACTGACAGCTATCTTTTCGCAATTCAGAAACTACATCTTGGGAAGTTGAAATGCACATTGAATCTGAAGACGGAGCAGTATCTTGACAGTTTGTTTTTGTATTTTTATCTTGATTACCCATTGTAAGAAATTCCTGTTGACTACATGTAAGAATTTCCTGTTCAAAGGTCTCAGTTTTGAATGAACTTGATTCTCCTCTTTTTAAGTCTTCACTTCCATCGTTTGTGCCTACATTGTCTTGTTCATTGTTAAACACACTTGAAACAGGCTGAGTGATCTCATTTTTACATGAGGTTTTCTCTAGTACGTCAGTCACATTTTCATTCATGCTTAATGAAAGATCTGAGTCTTCTTGTGTATGTTGTCTCTGCTCTTTCGCCATGTGTTTAAAGTGTTGATAATCATCAGTGCCCTCTACAGTATCACTACCTGCGTTTCTAATTGTATCAGAGGCAGAAAACCCATCACGTCCTGGAGTTTTCAAATTGTCTTTCAAAAGTTCAGTTTCATTTTCTTTTGCTTCACCATCTGTCAGACCTGATACAATTTCACTGGACATACTGGGGCACGGGCCGTCAGCTGAACAAGCCATATTTCTAGTAGAAGTCAACACCCATTTGGATGAGCCTTGTTTTGTAGTAACACTAGTTGTAGATTTTACAACTGAAGCACTTGACATGAACTTACATGAGGGCCTTGTTTCACCAACATCTGCATCCGAACAGCTACTAACATCCGAGTAGTCTTCAAGAAAGGAAGTAGGTAGCATCTCACAATCTTGTTTAAGTCCCTCTAAATCCGTAGCATAAGGAAAAGATCCGGCTGATGATAATCCATCTGTAGCAAAATCAGAAATATTGTTTCCACATTTTGGTAAGTAATCTTTTAGCGTTTGATCTCCATCAGTTTGCCACGGCATTTCCCCGTAGTATTTTTCATAAACGCAGTCTGATCCTGGATTTCCAATACCGGATGTACTGGAGTTATAGTTTGGATTTGTTTCAGGGGGTTCATGGGAAGTTGCTGTGCCACAAAAGTCATTGAGTGCAATGCAGTTCTCTATGTGTTGGGGGTGACTTCCCTCTGACTCTGGGGTACTGCTCAAAATTGTTGGATCTGATGATAAAGATGAGAGATTCTGGTAATATGAATTCCATCCATGAGCCATTCTCTAGGAGGATTGGCAGGTGGGGCTTCTTTTGCCTAATCCTGCAAAACCAAAAGGCAACAATTGTAAGACAGAAACGAGGATTCAATTAGAAAATTCATAATAAATAAAAAGATAAATCTCACCTGGTTTTGGATGTACAGAGACTAGAGCAATCCAGGGTGACATGGGTTACATCTGAAAGGTGGAAATATACATGCATTAAAAACAGAAGACCAGTGAAGATTCATTACAATCTACAGTATTTTGTGAATATATATTAGAGGGGCAATGGTACATGAGGATGTACCAGTCGGTACGTCCCTAGTGGTTCAATACGAGCATATATTGTGGTACGGCTCATTTGTCATTTTCAAATGACATTTCTATACAACACGTTCAGAGCTTTCCAAGACTGAACTTCTGTCACTGGTTGTAACCAGATACAGATCTGGCTGGGTACAGTGCATAGCCGGCTACAGCCTCAAGCTGTGTGCTGCACACAGCCCATTTGACATTCCTTGAACCATGGGCTTCCTCCACTCTCCTCGTGGAACCTCCGGGCGGACACTTCCACCGTACCGGGGGAAAGGACCTGCCGCGGAGGGATTTTCCCCACACACCAACCAGAGTACACACAGTGTCTTCTGCAGGGTCTGTGGGTCGGAGCGGATTTGATACATTTTAGAATGGTTAACTAGTCCCGTTCAGTCTGTGCGCAGTGCTCTCTTTATTATGGGCCCCAGAAGCACACACACATTGGTGCCTGTTTTATTTTCCTGGGTTGCATGCCGAAATATTTGTGCACATGCATTTCAAGTTCATAAAATAAATTTGGGTCACACTAGGTTTGGGCAATATACTGGAAATTTACCATTACTAGGGATGTCCTGATCCGATCACGTGATCGGAAATCGGACGTTGTCTCCCTATCAGGACTCGGATAAATATATGTAGTTACTTTCATAGCTTTTTATTAGATTTAGAGTTACGCAGTGGCACAGAGTGAGACCTCTCTACCCCACACAGCTATGCGTGCGGCATAGGGTTGCCAACAGTCCCGATTTGCCCGGGGCATCCCATTTTCAGGTGCATTTTATCTGCCCCGTAAAGAACAGCTCCAGTCCCGAATTTCAATCATAGCCTTGACAGAGAGTCTCTGCCCTCTCTCTCTGCGGTTGCGCTGGCACTTTTCAGGGCGCAGCCGTTACGGTACGTCACTCTGTTGGTGCCGCACACCTCGTAGTCGCTCTTGCACGCGCACAGGCCCATTTTATTCTTCTTGTCCGCGTCGCTTTTGACACACTCCAGTCCGGGGCCACAACGGCGCACCTCCATTCGGCATCCCCCGCACAGGCGTGGCGGCGCAGATGGAGCAGCAGCCGCAGGAGTCCAGCAGGGGCCCAGCGGGGCAGCCTTCCGCCGGGAGGGAGGCACACTGGTCCGGTTCACACGGTCCGCATCCCAGACCCGCCAAAACCCGGACAGAGAGGAGCGACAGCAGAGACAGAAGGAGGAAAGACTGCATGGTGTGGTCTGAGAGGAGGTCTGAGCAGGACTAAGCTGACAACCACATCAGCACAAGCACACTGACTCCGCCTCAGACCAGGACTGGGCTCAGACCTGCCAAAACTGATCCCAGACCAACAGGAACGGAACCTCCACCTAAAACTGAACCAAGATCTGCAGGAATGGAACCTCCACCTAAAATGAGCCTCGACCTGCAGAACCGGAACCCAGACCCGCAAAACCTGAACCCAGACCTGTTTTCGATCTCCGAAACGTTTCAAATGCTCCGTCCAGTTACATGTCCTCACAGCAGGCAACTTCGCTGGCAAAATGCGCTGGAATCGATTACCAAGTATGCGTGTAACCAGGCTCATTGTGTTAAGTTTCACTTTGTGCATATCCATTTTGAGGTACATGCAGCATGGACCACCTTGCCCTGTATACCTGCCTCCTCCTATTGAATAAGTAGTATTCGTGCATCAAAGACTCTGGGAAAATGAGACGTCTCACACGCTGAGCTACTTCAACTTGCTGTGGTGAAACATTGTTTAGCATGGGATTGTATGCTGTATACATGATGTCACTGCCTCAAATTCTGTTTGGCGGGCCTTCCTGTTAAGGCACCGATTTTTCAGAAAGTGCTCCTAAAGATTGCCGAGAGAGCCAGAGGGTTCCATGCATCACACTGCAAAAACATCCTACAACCCTATGACAACCAAGGTTAGACTAGAAGTACTGTGATAATAAACCTGTCAGACAAATTTTCAGTATCATACACCCATGCTTGGCCTAAAAGTCCAAGAAACGATTTCTTCTGTTGTGGTGACAGTGGCTCAGTGGGTTGTTCCAATGTTCAAATTCTGCTCTGTATGTTTGGGCATGACACCTCCTTCCACGTCCAGTGTAATACAAACTAAACATGTATACTTCTGTCAGTGTAAGACATGGGGGATGTTAGGAAAAGTGCAGGTGACAATTTGACTCTCATTGGAGAAATTAAAGAACTTCTATTTACAGTGGAAAACACAGTTTGTAAAGGAAAAAGATTTGGGGAAATCCTCACCCAACTCTCTAGCAAAGGCAAACTTGACAAACTATATATAGCATCTCATTTGTGTCAAGATATTAAGGGCAATCCCATGAAAGAACTGGAGATGGCTATAAGCAGGAGTATCTGGAATGCTGTTGTCAAGACTCATTTTAAGTCAATCATTCTCGGGACAAAAATGAGAAGGAAGCTCGGTGAATCTCATTTCATAGGAAGTTTTGACCCTGCCAGGTTCATCTGACATCATGACACTTCAGCAGAGCGAGTATGCCCATTCAAGAGTATACCTTCCAAATCAAAAGCCAAAGAGGAAAAATAAGGGTTAGACAGAGAACCAAATTACTAAAACCACCTGAGTATTTTTTTTTTCCATTTTAGAGCTTTACTGTTAATGTAAAAACATTTTACCTGGTGTGAAAAGGCTTGTTACTTTTCCACGTTGAAAGTCAATTTCTTTGACACCTACAAGAGGGGAAAAAGGCAATTAATACAGTTCAGGGTACAAAAAGATTGACAGATCTTCCCTCTCCTCTCTTACAATAACGTAGTCAAGTAAGTAAGTCGGTAGATAGGTAGGGAGATTTTGTATATTATTGAGACAAATACAGGCTTTTATTGTTCATATACCCTCAAGATGATTTTGATTATGTCCGTTGATTTCTCTTCAATTTGTTTATTTAGAATTTAGGCAAATCATATAATATTCAGACGTTATTGAACAAATAATCAGAACCAATAAGATATGGAAGAAAAAAAAGGTTCCAACTTGTTGAACAAGGACTATTTACATTACACCTTGTTCTCCATTGCAATACACACTTTAAACTGATTCACAAGTTAACCAATTCAATGACTTTAGGAAACAGAAATATGCTCTTGGGTGTCTTAAATAAGGACAAAATTTTTACTCTGTGGAGCTGGGATTACCCACCTCTGTTACTAACCATGGTCAGCTGATCTGACACTTGGAATTTTGTGTCCTTCTGCTCAACATCATTTTTGTGGAACCCAAAATACTTCCAAGTGACAGGTGTCAAATATCTTTTCGGAACAAGTACAGCAGGATCAACGTGGACTAACGTTACTTGGTCTACGACTGTCAGCCACTTCTTTATTTGAACCATTAGTCATTTCCTCATCATCTGTGTCCCTTCCTGCTCAGACTGGATGGGGGAGTCACGTGACTACACACTCGCCACACTGTCTTAAAGGGGGAATGAAAATAGTGTTTTTGTTTTCTTGACCCCTTTTTTTCCCCCTTTTCTTTTTTCCCTTTAGTCTGTTTGTTCTTTTTTGTTTTCTTTTCTCTTTTTTTCCTTTTGTTTTTTTTTCTTTTTTGTTTTGTACACGCAGTCAAAATAGACAAAAAAAAGAGTATTATTTCCTTTTTATTGAAATACTGGATTTATTGACATGGACAAAATTACATCGGTTATCGTAGTAAATGTTGGAAAAAGTCAATTTTCAGTTTATCGCCCAAGCTGAGGATGAAGTGAAGAAGGGCCACCTAGTGGGCCACTTTTGGTAAAGGCCTATTTATGCTCCAACCCAGCTTGACTGCGACATCTCGCAGATACATCGCAGATATCCTCAACCCCCCTTGCAGATATTGGCGCGCACCTCTCCAAAAATGTAACTTGACGCAGATGAGTGTCACAGATACACCGCAGACATGACGACAAGGAGGCCTCTGATTGGTCCATTCGTCTACCAATCCCCTACCACATTGGCTTTACACGCACTTCCGTCAAAGAGGGTCCACCCACAGATTTTGCTTCCGCTCCCACAGCATTGTCTTGTTTTGTTGCCACAACAAGCGCATAGTTGAAGAAGACCACGAACAAGGAACAACACAACGAGCGCCTGATCGAAGTAGTGAGGCGATATCAACACCTCTATGATTCCAGTTCGCCTCTTTACAACATGCCTAGAAATTTCGTGAGTGTCCCTTGCATTGTGGCGGTGAATTACACTGCATACCCCGTGTGTTCATCAGGCTGAAAAATTCAGCATAAATCACAAATGTCTGTGAGGTGTCTGCGATGGAGTAACTGCGAGAGTTTGGCGCGAGAGCATACGGAGGCCTTAAGCAGAACTGGCACTGCGGGATGGACAGACGAGGATGAAGAGTGGAAAAGTGGTTGGCCCTTATGACAGACTAGTGGAAGTAAGGCAATGTGTGGGAGAGACAGCAGCAGTGTTTTTAACTAGACTATTAAATAGGATCTTGATGCATGGTAGGATGCCTGAGGAATGGAAGCAAAGTGTGTTTGTGCCTGAACAAACGTGATGTGCAGAGTTGTAGCAACCACAGAGAAATGAAGCTGATGAGCCACACAATTAACTTATGGGAAAGGGTGGTGGAAACCAGGCAAAGAAAGGAAGTGAGCACTTGCGACCAGTAGTATAGTGTCATGCCAAAAGAGTAAAATCTTTGGTCTGAAAATGCTGATGGAGAAATACAGAAGGGCAGAGGAAGCTGCATTTAGCCTGGTATGGCAAAATCCCAGACCTTATCTTTTAGAACCAGTGTATACTGAAGAAGAGTTGCAGGCTTGAGATCAGAGAAGACTGGAAGTTCCCATTACTTCAGGCAATCCAGAGGAGTGCAGGTGGTATAAGTGTGGAGAATGCCAACCAGTGGCTACTGAAATGGAGTGTTTTTGTTGTGCCGAGTGGGACGAAACATTACCACCGATGCAGAGAATACCGGAGAGGATATCCGCGTTTGTGTCACTACTACCGAGGATTTCACGGCAATGATTCGCCCCGCAGTCCTCACTTTCTTTTTCTGGAACAATAAAGTGAATTGGAAAGGAAAAACACACCCAGTGGATCTAATGGATAGCGGTCTACAGAGTAAGTAGCCTATTATTACACCCAGTACATGAGTAGACGTCACTTTGTGGTCATGGTGTTCCTGCACTTACAGTAAAAAAAATAAAATGTTTTCATAGTACAGGCGGGTGTCCTATCGTGTTGTGCTGGAGTGGGCCTTGAAGGGAGAGACACTGGGCAAAGGGAATTAGAATCTGGCCCAGGTAGAAATGCTGGTGGAAAAGGGGCTTTTGTGGATTTGGAGAAAGTGTATGACATGGTACAGAGGGCGGTGCAGTGGTATTGTACTTTGTATGTGGTGCAGGGTGTGTACAAGAATATGACAGTGGTGAGGTGTACTGCAAGTTTGATACAGGAATTCAAAGTGGAGGTGAGTTGCATCAAAGACCAGGTCTGGGCCGCTTCATAGACGACTGATAGATCAAGTTGGGCAGGAATCTCCATGGACTCCAATAGGCGTGTTTCCACTATCGGACCTTCCGGGCCATTTTACAGGAACTTCACAGAATGTGCGTGTTTCCACTGACTGGGCCCTTCTGGCAGGGCCACCTTTTAGAACTTTTACAGGAACCAATGGAGTTCCTGCTCGAGGATAGGTACTCAAGAGTGGTCCAGTAGAGTTGCTGGGCGGTACTAGTGGCTAAGTCATGTAGATTGGTTGTCGCAAATGACATCAGCAGATCGCAACAAACAACTTCCAAATTTAAAGAGTTGCTGGAGAAAGTTTACCACAAAACGAAGCAGCTCTGTTTCTTTCATCTCTGTGGAATGCTTCTTCGAGAGCAACTCTTCTTTTGTACCATTGGCGGGCTGCAGTGGACTGGTGACTGAGCCTTTGTGCACACACCAGTCTAAGATACAATATATAATTTTGTGTTCTGATGAACAATATAAAAATAACTAGCAGTAAATGGATCTACAACATATATATTACAACCAATAAATAACAGGATCGGTATGTGGGGGTAGAGCTGCAGTAAGAGGTAGAATAAGAGAGAAGATGGACAAATAAATGAACCGGAGAAGTTTGGGCAGTTCAAGCTAGATCAGAAAATGCGGTTCAGAGGAAAAAGAGCGCTGGATCAGTGAACAAGAGAAAAAGACTGCATCAAAAGATGGAACAGTCCTGGTTTCGAGGCCCAGATCAGCTGCACCCGGGTCTAGCTGGATCAGCAGCAGGACCTGAGACCAAGCTGGACACGGGCCCAGCTGCTGGGTCGCCAGATCCCGGACCCAGGTGAGCCGGGGCTGTGAAACCATGGGTGTGACACTCAGCCCAGCTTGATTTACTACAGCGTTTTTTTATTTCATCCATTGTCTGTCTCTTTTTCTCGGATACCATTATTGTGTAAAGCAAAAGCACAAATGCAACAAACGTCCCAACTTCGTCCGGGTCTACTCTTGTCGTGATTTCATCCTCTGCCGCTGCTTTGTTTTGATGCTTTTTTTTTTTTTAGCAATGTTACCATAGAAACAGAAGCAATATGATGACGTCATCGCAAGGTTCTTAGTGTAATGGAAACGCAACACCCGAGAGGACCGGGCTAAATCATGGACCGGTCAAAATTACGTCCCCCAAAAAAGTCCCGGATCCAGTCTAGTGAAAACACGCCTAACGTATGTAGAGGACATTTTGATCTGTAGTGACAGCTTGGATTTGGTGGGGGAAAAACCTGAGAGGTGGAGGTATGCACAGGAAAGAAAAAGAAGTGAAAACAAAGGCACCCACAGCAAGACAATACATATGTGTGAATGAAAGGAAGGGAGGTGAAACACTAAGGATGTATAGAGTTGAAGTGAAAAATGGAAAGGATTTTAAGTATTTAGGGCCAAATATTCAAAGCAAAGTAGGCTAAATTGGAGGTGAAGGAGAGTGGAGGCATATGGAATGTGTGGAAAGAATTGTTGGAAGTGATGTGAGATGAAAGAGCATCTGCAAGAGTTAAAAGAAAAGTGTACAGAATGGTAGCAAGACCAGTGATGTATGAGCTAAAGAGGGCTGCATTGACCAAAAGACAAGAGGAAGAGCTGGAGGTGGCTGTTGCTTAAGATGTTAAGATTTCCTTTGGGAGTGACAAGGATAGACAGGATTGGGTATGTGCACATCAGAGGCATAGCTCAGATTGGACACTTTGGAGACACAGTGACTGTCCAGATTGAGATGGTTCAGGAACAGTAGAGAAGTAGAGGAGGATAGGGTGAGAGTCAGAGGAGGGCTAATGAATACATTGGTAGAGGAATGAAGATGGTGTTACTAGTTACATTTTCAACTTAAGGATGCCAGCACAGGGGAGGGAAAATTTGCATAATGTAGACGAGCTCAGTTTTACTTCTCCATTTGTTCTGTTTGTTGTTTAAAGCTCTTGTTATGTGGCAGGAAAAAGTAACTAAGCAAAACTCACAAACTGAAATAAGATGGTGATTCCCTGTAAATTAGTAGTCTAATATGAAGCTTGGTTTACCTAATGATGAGAAAAGACAGAGCATAGATCAGGGGTCACCAACCCTGGTCCATGGCATCTTCTATCAAGCTTTTTTTAAAGATGCATCAAAAACAGAGGTGTCCAAACCCAGTCCTCGCAGGCTAGTATTCTGCATGTTTTAAAAGTTTCCCTTACCAGCACACTGGGAAGCCATTACATCATTATCAGACTTCTGAAGAGCGCCATTACATCATTATCAGACTTCTGAAGAGCATGATGATGAGCTGATCATTAATGCCCCGTTTCCACTGCAAGGCACTGCTCGGCTCCACCCCCACAAAAAGCGTGTTTCCACTTCCTGAAAGCGGGCCAAGCCGAGATTTTATCGGGTCTGCTCGCCTGCCGGGCCGAAGTCGGGCTGAGGATGCGTAATGACGTAGTGTGAACCGCTCATTGGAAAACGTGCCCTGAGATTGATCACAACATTGTGCATCATCATTGAGCGTAACACATACGTGTTACTATGACGCGGGGGTCCTCGAGGCAGCACGGATTTGTAATGGAAATTCTATCGAGGCGGGCTGGTGTGGTGCTGAACCGAACTGAGCCGAGCTGTGCCTTGCATAGGAAACATGGCATAATTGAACCGGGTGTGCTGGAAGAGGGCAATATCTAAAACAGGGGTCACCAATCCTGGTCCTCGACAGATGTTATCCTGCATGTTTTAGATAGTTCCCTCTTCTAACACACCTGATTCAAATGATCAGACTATCATCCAGCTCAGCAGAAGCCTGATAATGACTGTCAGGTATGCTGAAAGAGGGAAACATCTAAAATATGCAGGATACCAGCCCCCGAGGACCAGAATTGGTTACCCCTGATCTAAAACATGCAGGATAGAAGATCTCAAGGACCAGGGTCGGTGACCTCTGGCAGAATTGGAGCACTTTCACACTGCATCCACTTCTATTGCAGCCAGTCTAACTCATAATGGTGGAACCATAATGGAACAGAATACGTTTCATATACATTGTGAGTTCAGCAAAACTAAGTTATTACCTGGTTATGGTTTACTGGCACAATAAATGTATTGGAAACACCACTAGCAAGTGGTGCCAGGCACAATAAACCCCACCCCTCACAAACATTTTACCTGATTTGCCCCATTTCTTATCATTGCGAAAACAAATTTTTTGGTCACCTCAACCTTTGACCTATATTCACCAAAATTTAATGGGATCTATTGTGGACCACCTCTCACCTTTCTTGAAAACTTCATGGAAATTGGTCAAATAGTTTTTGCTCAAATTTGATTACAAACAGATGGACAAATTGATGAAAAAAACAAATCAGAAACAATACCCCTTGCCTCCCCTTTAGGGTTTTGTCAGTTGCTTATGTATGTCACAACTGTGCATTTCCTGCTGTGACAAGCCCAAATGACTGTAAGAAAAGCATCTGCAGTTTGACTAAGAGTAAACTTCTCACTATAGTGGTACATTTAGCAAAAGCACTCATCATCCCAGTTCCTTTCAGTTTAAAGATATAGCCAGGCCAAAAAATACATACAATTATGGCATGCATTTACCATGACAATATTTTTGATAAGCTTATGCAATATCACTAAATGTATTTCTGTCAGTCAGTGCATTTCCATGCACGGCTTAGCTCGATTATTGCGGTTAGCTCGGCTAAGGGATTAGGTGGAGTTTCGGGAGA
>JAPTYR010000009.1:14338918-14350031 GCA_029814505.1 Siphamia roseigaster | reverse complement strand
TGTGGAATATTTTGTCCATCTTCATCTTCATTACTTTACCTGATTTTTGTCCTCAGATGCCAAAGCAGCTGTGGAGACTGTGTATATGCCATCTGGTCACATGGTTCTCTATAATAGCTGAAGCTGTGTTCTACACAGACTTCATGGGACAAGTCATCTTCCACGGAGACCCCACGGTAAACACATGCACGAACACGTACCGCCTACCATCATTGAGCTGTTTTGGCAGAATGCATTGCTGGAAGCTGGAGTAATTGAGGGTGTCAGATGCAGAGAAACATTCAACTGAGTCATTTGTACAGAAAAACAGCATGCCACACAAACAGTCACATGCCAACTGCAGATGAAATACACAGTCATCTAACAATTATTACAGCATGTCTGATTCTCTTTTCTCAGGCACCAGCCAATTCCACAGAGCTTCAAAATTATCACAGAGGGGTACAGATGGGCTGCTGGGGACTGGTGGTCCATGCTGCTACTGCTGCTGTATGCTCAGGTAAAGCTCTTGTAGATTTCAGTTGTAAATAGTTTAACTGTTGTGCTTTCCGACACAATCTCACTTAATGTCATCCTTCTTTCTAGCAATACTTCAGAAGTACTTGGATAATTTTGACTTGAGCATTAAAGCCATCTATATAGTTGGAACCCTCGGATTCTCAGTAGGTCAGTGACTGTGCCTGGAGTGGATTATTGCATAGTGCACAGATCAATAGAGTCAACTGTGTTAGAACCATAGTAAAATCATTGTCATTACCTCTGTCCTTAGGAACAGCTGTGATGGCAATCTTTCCAAATGTTTATGTTGCTATGGTGATGATCAGCAGCATGGGCATCGTCTCCATGAGTATCTCCTACTGCCCCTATGCGCTACTTGGGCAATACCATGAAATAAAAGAAGTACGTATCGACACTTGTTCTTTAATACATATATGTAAGTAGTGGAACAATGTGCAGTTGTATCATGATTGGTTTTCTATTATTCCTCAGTATATTTATCATAGTCCAGCAAACACACGCAGAGGTTTTGGTATTGATTGCGCCATCTTAACCTGCCAGGTGAGTACTCGCGTCTTTCACTTTATGACCCCACTACATGTACTTTTGTCTCCATGCCTTAATTCGACATCATTCTACAGGTTGGATTTTAATGAAGCTAATTCCCTGCTCAAGCTTTAAAAATTAACATGTTTTAGTAATGCCCTGCAATTCACAAACACAAAACCTACCTACCTATCAAATACATATATACATCAAATATGCCATCCTTCAGAAACACCGACACCATGTCTTATAATGACAAAAAGCATCTTTCAAAGTAAAAAAAAAAAAAAAAAGTCTTTGCATAATTGTAATTTGCCTTCCACAACTGTAGATGGTGCTATGAGTCAGTTTAAAAATGCTGGTGTAATGCTGGGATCTGCTAAGTAAAGGGCGTTTTGAAGCTTCACACATTTGAGGGATCAAATTATATAAACAATATCACATCTTCTTTTTCTTGAATGTGAATTTCACACATCAGCATCATCTAAATCAACTGTGAAAAGCTTAATTCAAACTAAATTGGCTACATGTATTTTGACATTGAAATGTTGTTGTGCTGCATGACTGTATGCTGTTTTCTCCAGGTTTATATTAGCCAGATTCTGGTTGCATCAGCCCTTGGGTCTGTGGTTGAGGCAGTTGGCAGCGTCCGTGTCATCCCTATAGTGGCTTCTGGGGGCTCTTTCCTGGGATTCCTCACTGCCTGTTGCCTTGTCATTTATCCTGATGTCGAGTCTGGCAGCTCACGACAGGACCCAAGCTTTGAGGGTCCAGCTGCAAATGGAAATCGGAACAGTCCAAGGATGGCTCTGCTGGACCTCGCAGGCAAAGAGAGTTCAGAGAAGACAGAGAACCACTCTACTGTCTGAGCGTGGACTCATTCAGAGTGTTTTGGGTTCATTCTTGCCAAGCACAACGAAGTTAGTACGGATTATAACAAAAGCGTCTGTGCTAATGTGATGGTCTGTGCCACTCTGACGGTAGAGAGACAACAAAAGAAGGGAAATGGACAGATGACACCTAATGAGTAGACAGTTGGGGTGCTCTGTTTCTGCTGCTGCTACCTTGAGTCAGTCACAAATAAGTGTTTGACGAGTAAGATGAACGGGAATGATTATGAGGGAAGGAGGAGCCATTGAAATAAAAACAGCCACCTGACAGACTTGGGCAGTCTGCAGAAACAAACTAATACTACTGAAACCTTCAGTGGGAGGAAAACGGCACTTTCATATCTTACCTTTGATTAGTAAGTGATTGTCAGATTGATCCTGGAGACTTGTGTAATAAATGACACAAAACAGAGCTAGCTTTACACATATGATGATTTGGTATGTAGCAATATTTACCCTAACAGATGCTGCTCTATAGTTATAGACATTTATGTACAATCTAAATGCTGTGACCTTTTGGTTCTCTTCCTTAAAATTGTAGGTTGATTACAGATAAAAACTTCTTAGAATAGTTTTACGTTATAGTGTTTTACTACATTTTTTATTCAAGAAACAGCCACAGCAAGGTCTTGGATAAATGTAAAACACACATTAAGACACTGTTGTTCTGCTTCTGGGGCGTTCTGGTGGTGCAGTGGTTAATGCTGTCACCTCACAACAACAAGGTTCTGGGTTTGGTTCCAGTGTCACACAGTAGCTTACATGTTCTCCCTATGTTTGTGTGAGTAAATACAGGAGTACTCCCTTCTACCACTGATAACACTTTCTCGTATTACAGTTGAATTTACAGATGGATCAGTATTACATCGACTTTATTTGCAGTAAAATGCCAAATATAATGTTTAAGACTACACCAAATTCATACCATAAATAACATTTTATAAGGGCCATATTAGTTCGGACCTCAAATGATGGGTTTGCGTTTTTTTGTTTGATTCTATTGCAGTGATGCTCACTTCATTTTCAACTGTGTGACTTCATTTTTTTTTTTTTTTTTTTTTTTTCAAATATTTCAGGACAATATGTTTTTTTTTTTTACTAAAAAAAATATTGGGAAATCAGATAAGATTTATTGTCTTCTCTGTCACGGTGAAGGGATTGCAGTTTGAGTTTGCACTTTATATTGGAATCAAAATGACCTCAGCTCTGATGAGTATAATAACACTGTGCGCCATTCTGATCCATGCTGCCTTAACCTTTGTTCTGAAACAACACCCCGAAATACCTCTAGGATTCAGTACCAGTTTACTTGAAGAAGTCATTAAGAGGTGGCAGAGTTTGTCTAAAACAATTGTTCTCAACCCTGTGAACCTTAGATGGTTCCCTCTTCCAACACACCTGACAGTCATTATCAGGCTTCGGCAGAGCTTGATGATTGGCTGATCAGGTGTGTTGGAAGAGCGAAACATCGAAAACATATAGGATATGGGGTACTTGAGGACCAGGGTTGAGAACTACTGGTCTAAAATATACATGTTCTAAACCAGATGTAAACATGTTATAAATGAATATATAGAGTGATAAGCTTGCATTACTCTTATGCTTCCTTCAAAAAATGCTGTTGAAAACAGAAGTTTATATAATTCAGTTAAACTTTATTGACACTAATTGGCACTTATCACTGCATAGAGTAGCAATTTGGCATCTTGTCGCTAATAAGAGTTTGATTGGTTTAGTCCAGGGGGTTTTAACGTCTTGTGGTCTGAAGCGTTCCAGTTGAATGTTGCACGTTGAACAGTGGACCGACCATGTCAATGCGAGGACAATCTATGCAACCATAGAATTTACCTTAAACAATTTCAACTTGGTTTTGTTCTTAGAAGACTGTTCAGCTCAGGAAGTTCAGAGAAAGTGAAAATATTGTACAGAACCTCTTATTGATTTTATATTTCGCTAATTATATTGTATATTATACAATGAAGATCTTAATTCATTGGATAGTGTTTATAAGGTATTAGATTATACATTGTAAGTTCTTGCCTTGGTTATTCAAAAGTTTTTGCTATCTTTTCCTTTTTTATATGTGTGTTTTGATTGACAAGTTTACATAGACTGGCCAAAAAATTGTTTATGTATATTATGAAGAATGTTCTTTTACAATAAGACAGTATTTTACCAAACTATGGTAATTTGAATCAGATCACACAATGGCTGCTAATCTATCCAGTCTGTTAAAAACTCAGCAAATTTATTTTGATTATAGCAGAGTGGTTTTGATGCCATTCAGCTGTTACGAGTCTGAAAAATAATATTGTGATTTTTGGTTCCTTTTGCTGCTCTACAAAATTTTGTACACTAAAAATGTGGTATTTTATACTATTAAAAATAGTAAATGCTTCTCTAGTTTTGTTTTCATTGGTATTGCACTCATGCATCATGGGTGCATGATGTACATGCAAAAGATTCCTAGAATGTTACATACAAACTATCAAAATAAAGTTTTTTTTTGTTTGGAAAATGAGATAAAAAAAAAAAATTGGCCTACCATGTCTGTCTAATAGTTTTCAATTTGAATGAAGCTGCAATGCTTCAATTGTTGCTTAAAAATTGAGTATATATGCTTAATACATGTTATTACTTTACTGGTCCCGTCCATGTGAGATCAAATTGGACTGTATATGGTTGTAAAAATGTGTTTGATATCTGTAACTTACAGTTTGTTTACTCAACAATAATACTCAGTGGTGATCAAACAGGTAACATATAGTGAAGGCTGACGCAAGACAACAGAATACCCAGGATTCCGTCACTTTTTATAGATAAAATGTATTTTATGAGTGAAAAATGTACAAATTCTTGTGTGCACATGGTGCTCTGGCATCTAACCACTTCCCTTTATCATTAAAAAATGGTGCCAGGCACAACAAACCCCGCCCTTTGCAAACGTTTTACCTGATTTGCTCCTGTCTTTTATAATTTGACCTACATTTACCAAAATTTGAATGGGATCTATTCTGGATCACCTTTCCTGAAAATTTCATAGAAATTGGTTTTGTGCAGAGTTGCTGACAATCAAAAAAATAAACACACACAAACAAACAAAAAAAAACTGGATCAAAGACAATCTCTAACCCTAACCCCAACAAACCTGCATTGTGCTAAAACGTAACAAGTCTTGACTGTATATAATAATTTGAATGTATTGGTTCCTAATTAGAAGTTAATTTTAGCTGAACAATTTACAGGCTGTTGCATTCACCAACCACCTTGTCCATTACTGCCATCTCCAGGTTAGTATGAGTTATTACAGCAAAACTAAACGCATATGGAAAATGAAACGAGTTAAGATTAGATTAATTTATCCCCTCTGCGTTTCTCAGAAAATGCATTAATTCTTTAATTCATCACGTGACACATTTTTCCACGTCTAAAACCAATTAATTTCACCTTACACTGTGGAATGTCTAATAGTTCACAGATGATGGCAGACACTGTGTTATGCTTGAACTGTTTCACAGAACAATAGCCTGTCTTTTACTTTGTTTTTGTTTTTTATATAACATTGATGTGTTTCCGCAACTCGTCAGTGCGCATGTGTATCCATGCACGCGCAGAAAACAGGAAGCGGGGTGTCACTCAGACCGCGGACATTAGACCCGGGATGAGTCGGTGTCATTCCGAGACAGAGGAGTTTTGGAGAGACTTTAGCTCCAGACCACAGCCATTAAGGACAAGGGGCATGAATGAGGACCTGCGAGGGAGTCTGTCAGGAGGTTAGTGATCCGAAACAGCCCGGCTCAGGTGGAGTTAGGAGACTTCTGACAAGTTGCCAGATTTCCGTAAAGCATCCTCTTACCTGTGGAACTTCTGACTGAATCACATGTCAGAGCTGCAATAAAAGTTTGACCTGCTATTGTACTGTAACTACTAAGACTTTACTCGGTAACTACATTTTCATCCTTTAAAGAACACATCTTTAATTAATTGCTGAATGAATTTGTTGAAATCCTCTGAAATAGTGATTTTCTTCTTCGTCGTATTTTTTTTTTCTTTCTTTTTTTTTTCTCCTTGTTATGTTTGCTACTAGCTAGTATATCTTTTCTCCAAACATTTCAAATGTAGCCATTAAAGAAAGTCATTATGGTTACATTAATAACGATATAGATGGTTTGTTACTCCAAAAAAATTACATTATTATTATTTTCAACAAAACTGGAGTGCAAATTTAATTTTCAGGATTTCCATGGGAGCAGATAAGTGAAATTTAAATGTTTCAAAATATTAAAAAAATGTAGATAAAGTTAGAATAATGTTGTTTTCAGACACATTGCTCTTTTTGTTCCTATTTTTACACATCAGACTGGGTACAATGATTACATATTGAGTCCCAGATTTATCTATTAGTGATAAATCAGTTTTTCAGAACCATTTCATCAGAAGAGGTAAAAATGTTTTATTTCAACTTTCCGGGCAATATTGTATCACCCTGTTATACTGATGGTTGAAGTGCCCCAGAAATTACCAAATGCTCTTCTCTGTTACTTAATATTGGTCTTCACATTGTTACTGAGAGAGCTCAGCTTTACCGCAGCTTGTGGAAACTGGTGCAAATAGACAAAACATAAAGAATAAGGGAAGTGTCATCAGTTTAACAACATATATGGTTCAAATACAACACGGCAAAGTACAGAAATGCACTGCAAATACACATCATAAATAAATGTACAGGCAAATGCAATACTGGGTTAACCATTTCCATTTACATCTATGCCACCTGTGGTGTCTTTGAATATTTCTTTGTGTTGTGTGGATTTAGGGCTGTGTAATGGTGAGAAAGTGGCCATAACATACATATCATGGCTGAAAGTATTACAATCTGTTACAGTTATTTTAGGAAACACTATTGACAACACAAAATAAAAACATAATATCACAATAATCAAATTTGTGCTTTTGTTGCATGATTCCGTGTGTTTATTTTGATGTTTTTGCTGAAGTCGCACTCCTCTCTCAGCCACCGTACATTGATCCAAACATGAAATTGAATCAAATTACAAGCTGGGCCATCTCAAAACAAAGTGTCACCAGGGTCAGATTTTAGTGAGTTAGATTACTAAAGTGTAACTACTGACAACATCTAAGATGGTTAAACCATTAGGATAGTCTAATGAGGAATTTGTGCTATTTTTCAAGGATCATATGATTGTGTTATATATCATTATGACACATCCACTGATAATAATGAAAGACAGCATGTCATATGATATGCTTTTGAAGTGGGATGTTATATTTTTAACCGTTGTGGGACTTCTCAGAATCATAAGGGATTTGTAGCCATAATGTTCGAACTCTTCTTGTTGTCTATCAGTGGTGTTGATCATGGTTTGTAGTGGAATCGATGCCTACTGTTCTTTGTTGCCCAGTATGAAGTTATTTTTGTGTGTTTTCATGTTTGTGCTTACCCTTCTCTGCACACATGAGCTTAATTTTCCAAGAAGAAACTAGACTGTCTGGGACATGAGGGAAATGTGATTAAAAATGTTTTGCTCCTTACAGGAGTGACTCAGTTGTAAATACAGACCAACTATTTGAAGGTGGAAAATAAAACCAAAGCTACATTTTACAACAATGGACCAATACTCAGTCGTGTCTTGATTTGCTGTGAAAAGCTAAGTGGGGGCTAATTGGAAGATCAGCAACATCCTGTTTCATGCTAACATTATCCCTCATACAGAATAATCCATTCAGTTGCTTCTTTTATCATAAATATTTCTAAGAACATACATCAGTGTGTGGTGTGTGAAAATTGGTATTTAACCAAAAATAGATTTTAAATTGTGTTTGCCATTCTTTGTCTGAAACACTGTATGTTCATTCTCTGCCTTATAAATACTCACAACAAACACTGCAAATAACTGAATGCCTGAAATGCAGTACATGTGAAAAATAATTTTATTTACACATGCCATGCTTGTCTTTACTTTGTTTATTATTCCAAAGGGTAAATTGTCTTTACACATAAAAAGACAATGATTAATCATGAGTAAGAAAAAACTAAAACAGTAAGACATTATTAAATAGATAATAGAGAATAGAGATCACATCATGTTATTTATAAGGCAAATGGTAAATGAACATACTTTGATAATACATTGCTTTTCTTTTAATTTTTTTGTGCTTTATGAACCATATGAGCAGACAAACAAGAATCATATATTTTCATAAAGGGATTAGTATTAAAACTAGTATTCTTCTTGAAAAAATATACATGTGTGTGCAGGGTATTACACATCCAATTGACAGAAACATTAGTGTACATTGAACATTTTCTACTGTTGTTTCAGGCAGTTGTATATGTTCTGTTTTCAAAGAAGATTTTTTTTTTGCGTCAAGACTTCAGGAAGGCAGTTCTTCAGCGTTAAAAGTTCTTCCACCATGAAATAAACAACCAAAGTAAACAAAGCCTGCTGTGTGTGAATCGCAGCCCATCTAATCCTTAATTAGTTGTGGTATGTCTTGGTGCTATTTGCTTAGGTTAACTTGAGGGCTTTATAGTTTAATGGTATTAGTCTTCAGGGGAAGAAAAAAAAAAAACATTTTAATTTCTTTTTAAAAACCAAAAGATTTTCCCTAAATTCTAGTAGATAAGTAAATTACTGGACTTTTCAAAGCTTCTTTAATAAACCTATTGTAGAGCAGCGTTACTGAGTTTATCCATAATGTTACACAGCTGCTGCATGTTTTAATGTGACTGTCAAGTAGCTGTAATAATTGGTGAGAGTTTTATTTGATCGTGGAGTAATCTGTGTTCAAAAAGACTGCTGGATCCGTTGAAGTTGTTGTTGCTGTTGAAGAGCAGCGATGATAATGAGCTGGAACAACCAGTCAGTCATGAGTTGAGACTCTACTTAGACGATCGATGTGATCTCATACAAATAGCTGAAGATGAAAGAAACAAAACAACTTTTACCCTTCGTAACAATTAATATCTCCAGTCTGCTTGGTTGTTGCTTTTCCCGAGTTCAGTGGGTTTGTTTCTGCAGGTCTGAGAGTTCAGGATTCTGAGACCTAGACTGGTTTCAGCAATGGGAGATCATCTGCCTCCGTCTCTTCTGGAAGTCTGCGTGGTGGTCGGAGCATCTAGTGAGAAACTCAGAGACATCTACCAGGTATGCTCCTCACAGCACATGAAGACCGTTATTGTGATGATTTGTCATTATTTAAAAATATTAAAGGTGAAATTATCTCAATCAAAACAATGCCAAAAGATTGCAGCAAAGCCACAACTTCCTTTACTACCTATCACAATAAAAGCCCTGAACATAAACACTATGTTTAGGCCTTCACAACGTTAACAAACTTAATCATTCTGGGCATTTATATGAATGAAAGATGAATAAAATAGTTAACAGTTTTATTAACATTACATTTAGAGGCATGTTTAGTGGAAAAAAATGACATTGATATTAAACATTAATGGGTGAAATTGAACATGAAAAAGTAAATTTGCATACATCATTTATCAAGTGTCCTTATTATGTTGCTAAAGATTTCTATTTTATGGAACTGTTATCTTTTTAAAATACCACTTACACAGTGCAGGAGTTCTAAATCTTCTGCTAGGCTACATTAAATGAACAAAAAGATAAGCAAATGACTGTCTTTTACTTTGTGAAATTTAAATTCTGAAGGATAAAATTTGTGAATTCATACACTGGTCATGTTTAAAAAGACTATCTGTGAACTGTTCCTGAAAAATTACTCTGTATTTGTAATTTACCTTCATCAATATAAATCACCACAAGTTGTAAATAACACCGTGTTAGTATTAAATACATTAAATAAAACATTGTTATTATATCTGACTGGTTTTCAAAAAATAAATCAACATTTTGGGTGATGTATACGGTGGTAAAGAGCCATCCATGTGTTACTATGGCAACCTGTCCATGTGTTACCACATTCTCATTTCAATAAAACAGCAACTTTTCAATATTTTACTCCAAAACTTATTTTCATCATAGTTGAACATAATGTCTAAAAGGTGTTTTTCCTACTTGATATCAATTTCTGTGGAGAACCACATGTTTTGAATGTTTGTGTAAAGCTTAAAAAATTGATGTCATTTCAAGACCCACATGTTACAGTAATTTTTCACCTAAAAATGTTATCTCCTCAAATGTGTTATGTATGTAATGTTTAATTGCTTGTAAATATCTACTCAAATATGTATAATACATACATATAAGCTACTCTGCTTAAACAACAGACTCTATTAAACATGAAATGTGTTCTCTTAATCAGACCCTAATGTTAACTTAGTAACAGGCAACCATTGTGGGGAACATTATAAGAAATATTTAGACATAAGTCCCCACATTATGGAACATAGATCAACTCATATTAAATATTCTATTGCTGAAAAACAACAGTACCGCTTATTTATTTAATTAAGAACTTGAAATCATATTCTCCTGAGCAAGAAAACAGATATACACATTAATTGTAGGAAAAGAAGAGATAGTTTCTAATTGTTCCTTCTTATCTCAGGCCACCCAGCAGGCCACTAACAATAATGGGACATCAGAACGCTGTCTACCATTGGAACCAGAAGTCCTGCATGTTCTGGTGCCCCCCTTCATTAGCAGACCACACACCGACTGCGAAGTGGTTCGGTCACATGGGAGGAGACGACGCTCTTTTCTCAGGAAGAAGAGGGATCACTCTTCTTCAGTTATAACACCTCCCACTATAGGTCTGCTACATCTTTTCTCTGTCCACACATGTAATATAACAGACTGAAAAATACTAACCTGCAAACACTCTCCTAAATATCTATGACAACATTTTACTCATGTTCTCATCAGTGATTGGTGAAATCTTTGGTGTATTTTGGTTTGGGTTGTGTAACCCCCCACACTTTTGCAGGTAAAAGTGGAGGAGAAGGACGAGCAAGTGAAGATGTTGCTGTTCCCAAAGACATTGACCTCATGGCTTTACCTCAGCTCTGCTTCCCTGGTGTGTAACATTCACTGACACACTCACACACAGTTGCTTTGTTACCCTAACCCCCCAAAGGGGAGGTGAGGGTATTTTTGGTTGGTTTGTTTGTTGGTTGTCAAAATCGACAACCTTCTTACTTGGTTCGGTTAAGAGTTTGTTTTCTTGTTTTCTTGTTT